>CM048827.1:25457913-25743816 GCA_026586065.1 Dioscorea zingiberensis
GCATTTGATGCCATCGCGAGGAGCTCCACCGGCATCCCCCGATCAAACGAAAATATAAGGCCCAAGCACAATGTGCTTGTGCTTGTGACTCGGCCCCGTGGGCTACAAGTGTAGTCAGCTAAGCACATAGCCTAGATGGATGGGAGTGCACATTTCAAGATGCTAAGTATAGGAGAAATCGGTTTGAGACGGTGACCACTCCCGTGTCAATCTAAGGCCACGATCACGGCCGCGCTCGAGGCCTTCTTTGTTGGGGCCCTCTCCTACCACGCCAATATCGGTAGGAATGAGAGATGATGTGGCTGTGGAAAAAGAGCGTGAGGAGCCAAGCAAGTGCTGTGGAGTCTAAGGTAATCCCGATCATAGATTCCCATATAGATCGTAAATCAATCGGGCTCATCCGTGTGCCACGCCATAGAGCCGGAATTATATGGCCGTGTTGGCCATGCAGCTAGTGGCTGCAAGGCGTTAAACTCGGGCTGCAGCTCGTGGACCTCGCAGTGTATGCTTTTTCCGATATGTCGCCTGCTAATGCCGTAAGACTCGGTCCCAACCATTAACGGAGAGCAAGTCGTGGACCTGGCCTACGTGATATGAAGTCGCTTTAGAGGATCCCAGAGGAGGAAAGTGCGGCTAAGTGGTAACTCCAAGGAGGCGTATATTGGCCGGCCGGGATGGCTTTGCTCATGTGCAAAGCGCTGGGTGGTCGGAGGGAGGGTCCAAGATCATCCACCGGCGCCAGAACCTCTCTTCCTCGACATCGCTGCACGTGGGATAAGGGGTCAGTGAATGGTTAACAAAGGAGAATTTAACCGAACGGGCAATGAACGGGCCGCTTAGGGGCCGTAAGTAAAGGCAAAGGAGGTGAACGGGCCAAATGGATTGCTCACAATCATCTACCGTACGTCCAAAGAAATGCGTACATAGATGGTCGGCGTTTACAAGTCCCGTAGAGGGGAGTGCACTAATAGATGGGGCAAGGGGTATAAGCCTATTATCGACCCTAAAAGAGTTTGAGAGATGGAATCAAGAAAATGCACCGGTGAAAAGAAATGAACGAAAGGAAGCTTACTGCGAATGGTCGGCATGAGTGGGTGTAGGGGTTGGGCTTAAAGAGGGCCGGATTGGTGGTGGGGGGGTGTGGGGGTACCAGACCCGGATGGCGGCTCAAGAAAGAAGGGGTGAGGAGTGGGTGAATCGTGGAAAAGAATAGGGGAAATTAGGGCATCCTTCAACATATAATGAGGGGTGAACTTGGCCCTGTAATGGGTCGCTCACCTCCCCGCTCATCATTAAGAGAATGCCAACTCCAGTGTGGTGTGAACGGGTTATGTGAATGGCCATTCACTACCCAGCTTTTGTCCTCCAGCAGAGGGTGTGATTGTGGCTAGTTGATGGTCGCTCGACACCGTTCTCCCCGCACAATGACTACCCTACGGCGATGACTAGAGATTTATTGTGATAATAAAGAAAACTAAAAGCGATATCTAACCTAACAAAGCACTTGGCGTACCGGACTTTGGGTCAGCCTCTCCCAAAGAGTGCTTGTTTTACGTCACTAGCTTGACGTACTTATAACTGCCTCAAGGCGGCTTGAAGGATTGTGGATAGTTACTTGGTGTCCCGGCAGCACTCGCATCATAGTACAGTTTGAGTCGATGTCCATTTACCTTGAAAGGGTCTCCTCCGGCTTGGTAAATCTCAACTGCCCCATGTGGATATACTTTAGAGATAGTGAAGGGGCCAGACCATCTTAATCGTAGCTTACCAGGAAATAGTTTAAGCCGGGAATTGAATAGAAGGACCCTGTCTCCTTCCTGGAATTGTTTTGTTTGCCTTAGAAGTTTATCATGATAATACTTCATCCGCTCCTTTTACATTTTGGAGTTATCATAGCACGAGGATCGCCATTCGTCGAGTTCGTTCAATTGAAGATTTCTTTCCTTGCTAGCCAAGATAGGGTCAAAATTTAAGAACTTGATTGCCCAGTACGTCTTGTGCTCAAGTTCAACGGGTAGGTGGCACGATTTTCCGTATACAAGTCTATATGGCGTGCTCCGGTGGGAGTCTTGTATCTTTGCTTTCGATATGCCCACAATGCATCGTCAAGCTTTCACCCCCAATCCTTCCTATTCTTTACAACTGCTTTCTCCGTGGATTCTCTTTAATTCCCGGTTGGAAACCTCCACTTGGCCACTTGTTTGAGGATGATACGGCGTGGAGGTACGGTGCGTGACTCCATATCGTTTTAGAATTTTTGCAAATTGGGCATTGCAAAAATGAGTCCCTCGATCGCTAATTATCGCCCTTGGTGTGCCAAAATGAGAGAATAGTTTCTTCAATTTGATCACATTTTGAGCATCATTGGCGGGTAAGGCTCGGGCTTCTACCCACTTCGACAAGTAATCTACAGCCACTAGGACGTATTTGTTCCCTCGGGATGATGGAAAAGGTCCCATGAAGTCAATCCCCCATACGTCAAATATCTCGCATACTTGAGAGGTGCGTTGCGGCATTTCATCGCGGCGGGATATGCTACCCGTGCATTGGCAACTATCACAGGATTGGGAAAACTCCTTGGCATCCTGAAACAAGGTGGGCCAAAAAAAACCAGAATCGAGGACTTTCCGGGCCGCCTGACTACAAGTAGATAATGTCCACCCGGCATGGGCCTGAATGGCAATCCATCAAGATCTTCCATCCCTCTTGTTGTGAGATACATCTCCTAACTATTTGGTCGGCGCATATCCGAAACAAATAAGGGTCATCCCAGATGTAATTCTTCAGTTCTGCGAAGAATTTCTTTTTTTGCTGATAGTTGTAAGATTTTGGGAGGACTCCGGCTACTAGAAAATTAGCAAAGTCAGCAAACCAAGGCGGAGCTTTTTTCTTCTGAGTGGCGAAGGAATGATTCTGCATTATCCGAAGGTTGTACAACTGCTCATCTGGGAATTCTTCTCTAATGATAGCTTCATGGCCCGAATTCTTATGTGGATTCTCCAGCCGGGATAGGTGGTCAGCGGCTAAGTTTTCTGCTCCACGTTTGTCTCGGATCTCCAGATCGAATTCTTGCAGAAGCAGGATCCATCTAATAAGCCGTGGCTTGGCATCTGTTTTGGCCAATAACTAGCGTAATACCGAATGATCAGTATAGACTATAATCTTGGAGAGTACCAAATAGGGGCGAAATTTATCAAATGCGAAAACTATGGCGAGGAGTTCTATTTCAGGTAGTGGTGTAGTTGGCTTGTGCTTCACCAAACTCTTGCTAGCATAGTATATGGAGTGCGAAATGTTTGTGTTTCCTCTCGCCTCTAATATCGCTCTATAGCAAAATCGCTCGCATCACACATGAGTTCGAACGGGATGTTCCAATCGGGTGTAGTCATTATAGGTGCTTGAATCAACTTCTCTTTTAAATATGTATAAGCCTCCAAACACTCCTTATTGAAATCAAATAGGGTATCTTTCTCCAGCAACTTAGTCAAGGGTTTCAAGATCTTGGAAAAATCTTGAATGAACCTCCTGTAGAAACCTGCGTGACCAAGAAAACTTCTAACAACCTTGACTGAAGTGGGTGGAGGCAGTTTTTGGATTGTGTCCACTTTGGTTTTGTCCACCTCAATGCTATTGCTTGAAATTTTATGTCCTAAAACAATGCCCTCCTGAACCATGAAGTGACATTTTTCCCAGCTGAGCACCAAATTTGTGTCCTCACACCGTGCTAATACCTTTTCCAAATTTCTCAAACAGAGGTCAAAGGAGTCCCCAAAAACGGAGAAGTCGTCCATAAATACTTCCATATTGTTTCCCACAAAATCATCGAAAATAGCCAACATGCATCTTTGAAAAGTGGCGGGAGCATTGCATAACCCAAAAGGCATTCGGCGATAAGCAAAGGTGCCGTAAGGGCAAGTGAAAGTAGTCTTCTCTTGGTCTTCGGGGGCAATAGGGATCTGGAGGTAACCTGAAAACCCATCCAGGAAACAATAATGAGAATGGCTGACCAACCTTTCGAGCATCTGATCAATAAATGGGAGAGGGAAGTGATCCTTTCTGGTGGCATCATTTAGTTTCCAGTAGTCAATACACATTCGCCACTCCGTGATGGTCCTTGTCGGTATCAGTTCATTTTTCTCATTGGTTACCACTGTCATACCTCCCTTCTTTAGTACCACCTGCACTGGACTCACCCACGCACTGTCTGAAATAGGGTAAATTATGCCAGCGTCTAGAAGTTTGATAACCTCAGCTCTAACCACTTCTTTCATATTCGGGTTCACTCTTCATTGTGGTTGAACGGATGGCTTGTAGTTATCTTCCATAAAAATCTTATAAGTACAAAAAGATGGGTTGATGGCCTTTATATTAGAGATTTTCCAAGCAATCGCTTGTTTGTGCCGGCGAAGGACCTGTAACAGCTTCTCCTTCTGTAATGAAGTTAGATTCGAAGCAATGATGACTGGAAGTTGGGAGTTGTCAGCCAGAAATGCATATTCAAGATGTTTCGGTAACTCCTTTAGTTCCACTTGGGGTGGATCTTCAATAGATGGCTTTAACCTAAACGAATCATTACCCAACTCTTCAGGTATAGCCTCTACCCCCAAGATTTGTTGGTCTTCGTAGAATTGATCTATAAGACAAGTGTCCTCCTCTGTATCTAATCTGATATCCCTTTCCGATATAAGCGGAATATTGTTAATGCTCAAGCTTCCTGTCAGGTAAAAATCCATGGGGTCTTTTCCTTCAGTGGGCTGAACGGTGTCCAGCAGGTATTATGATGATGATGAGGTTTGCATAGGGGTACATGTTATAACAAGGTGGATTTGGCCATAGGTAATTCCAATTGATTACGATCATCCCCAGAGTGGATCGCTATAAAAGCTTGACACATTTAAGTTGTCTAATTCCCCGGAACCTTGTTGAGTGTCCATGAGGTATTCCTCTTGTTGCAAGGATGCATTGCACGCATTGTATGGTACACCATATGAATATATAGCAAATAGTTGCTCTCGGAGTAAGTAGATGTTTTGCTCGAAAAACTTGGCACCAATCCATTGCTCTAAGATGGCTAATTTTATCAACATCATGTCCTTGAGATCCGCCATATTGTACCTCGCACAATGAGATTAGCTAAGATATTAGTATCGCGGAGTGTGTATATAAAGAATCAAAATAAAAATAAAAGAATAAATAAGAAAGAAAAACAAGAGCATAGGAGACTAAATTAATAAAATCTTAGTCTAACTAGCAATCCTATTCCCCGGCAACGGCGCCAAAAACTTGATGGTGTGTTTTCCGCAAGTATACGGGTCGTGATCAAGTAATAAAGTGGACTATGGGAAGTCGGATGTCGAACCACAGGGAATAGAGATTGCTAAGTGTAAACCAAGCTTTAATAACCTAGTCTAAATGGCAATTTGGGGGGAGTTTTGGTTTTCAAAACTAAAGAGCTACAAAGGATTGCGAATAAGAACTGAAAATTGAGAGTTGATTGGGGTGAATCAATGGCAAGAGAGGATACTTGGGTATGTATCCCTTTTGGATTTCAATTCTAAAGATGAGCAAAGATGTTTATGAATCAAAGTTGGTACTTCTTGTGCCAATAGTCCCTAAATTATATCCAATCCCTCTTCCAAGGTGATTGGATAACTAGTCTCCTAGGACTTGATATGAAGCTCAAGGGATAATTCCTAATTTACACCCAACCCCTCTTCTAAGGTGGTTGGATGACTAGTCTCCTAGGACTTGATATGAGGCTTAAGGAAATTTATGTATATTGGAAGAATCATGGGGGTGAATTCGCATTTAAAGAGTCGTTAATGCCCTTCTAGTACCTGATTCCTCGGTATACTCATGAAACTCTCTAATGAAGCAAGTTCCTAATACAAGGAGGCGCTAGCTCTACCCTTGTATTGCACACAAGTAATTTCTAGTAATGAAATTACAATCAATACATAACATTCATTAGACATTCAAGAAGGTACCAACAAATCATCATAAACATTCAATGCTATTAATGCTCAATCCAAAAGTTCAACATACCCAAGTACCAATAGATTAGTTCCCCATGAAAGGGGAACTCAACCCAAAATGGAAAAGCTTACAAAACAATAAAAGGTTAATAGAGAACACCATTACCTCCAAGCTTGTAGCTCCAAGGGTTCTCCACTCTCCAGATTTGGGGGAGATGACCCCCCAAGCCCTAATCTCTCCTCTCGCCTCTCTCCCCAGCCAACCTCCCTCTAAACCCTCATACTTAACTATTTATACCCATGAATTAGGGTTCCACTTAAAAAATTACAACATTGCCCTTGATTGGGCCCATGAAGCTGCAAAAGTTACGATGAACGGCCTGAAGACTGCTCATCACTCAGATTCGACTCATATAGCACGCTCTGAACCGCGAGGTCAGCTGGCCGCTCATCACCCCCGTTCACCTCGCGCTTGCTCTCAACCGGTGAGGTCAAGCTGGCGTTCATCGGAGTTCACCTCACGACTTGCTCGAACCAGGCAAGCCCAGGCTACCATTCACAAGGCCGTTCACCCTCTCTTTGAGCCTGCCTTTGTGCCCAGGTGTGAACGGCCGTTCACAAGGCCGTTCACCCCCTGTTTACTTCAAAATATCTTTGTTTGTTCTTCATTTTGTTGATAAATGCTTCCTTTTCGTCGGGGTGGCCTATTTATGCCCTGTTTACAAAATATGAAGCATTTTAAGTACCGGCGGGCTACAAATCATTGCATTTGACATGAAAATAAGTATATATATGGTATGTAAATATGCTCATTTGAATGCTTATCATTCTGCTTTTGTTTCCCTGGAATTCGTTTTCTCTTAAGACCAGATCGCCGATTTGGAAGAAGACTCTTTTTACCCTTGTGTCATAGAACCTTTTTACTCTTTGGCGATAGATTACTGCCTTTGTTTCTGCAACTTCTCTTCGCTCTTCCAGTAGGTTAAGTTCCGCTCGGAGATTCTTCTCATTTTCTTTTGATGAAAAAGTTTGTTGCTTTATTAAGGTAGGCATTCCTATTTCTGCATGGATTCCTACTTCTGCCCATAAGTAAGAGAGAATGGAGTTTCCCCTATGGGGGTTCTTGTAGTTGTTCGATAAGCCCAAAGAGCGCTCGGAATTTCCTCAACCCAATTAGTTCCATTTTTGGACACCAGGGTTTTGAGAGCTTGGAGCAAGGTGCGATTCGTTACTTCTACTTGGTCGTTGGCTTGAGGATGCATCGCAGAAGTTAGTATGGATTCAATTTCGAGCTCTGAAAAAAAAACTTTTGAAAGCCTTGTTATCAAATTGTTGCCCATTATCGATAATAAAAGCTGGCACTGAATTACGAATCGGCAGATAACTTGATTCGCCATAAGAATCCTTGACAAGCCTTCTCTGTGATCTTGGCCAAGGGCTCAACTTCTACCCATTTAGTGAAATAATCGATAGCAACTATCAAAAATTTCATTTGTCGAGTGGAAGTAGGAAATGACCCTAAAAGATCAACTCCCCAAATAGGAAACGGTCGAGGACTGACAATTGCCGTAAGCAGTGTTGGCGGTCGTTTTTGAATCTTGGAATGCCGCTATGTGCATCACATTTTCGGTTTAACGCCACCGCATCTTGAGTTAAGGTTGGCCAATAATAGCCTTGTCGAAGGACTTTATAACTCAAGGCCTTGCCTCCTATATGATCTCCTCCAATGCCTTCATGAATTTCTTGAAGGATATAATTGGCTTCTGTGGAGCGTAAGCATCGCAATAAGGGTTGTGTATTGGACCGTTTATACAGATGTTCGCCAATCATATTGTACTGAGCGACTTTGTAAGAAATCCGTCTGGCTTCTGTCTTGTTGGATGGTGCAGGTTCACCTTGCAGGTAGTTTCTGATGTGATCAATCCAACATGACTCTTCATCTGAACTTTGTACTTCTCCCTCCAGCCCTTCAATAGTTTTTGCTAGAAGGTACTGTAGATTGAAAGAGAGTTCTATATCTCCATTAAGTGTGGTGGCTTTCTTAGATAAAGCGTTCGCCTCTTCATTTTGTGCCCGATGGATTTTTTCAACTGAAGTGAGTGAAGTATGGGACTATTCTCTTCACTCACGCCTCGATACTTGACCATATTCTCCTCCTTTGCTTCAAAACTGCCCAGTGTATGGCAACGACTAGTTGTGAGTCGGAATATACATATAGATGCTGAATTCCGAGCCCCCGGGCAAAATGTAACCCTGCGATGAGGGCTTCATATTCGGCCTCATTGTTAGTCGCTCGAAATTGGAACTTAAGAACTGTTGAAATTTTCCACTTGGAGGGAGAATAAAGGACGAAACCTGCCCCTGATTTTTCTTCTGTTGTTGATCCGTCGACATATAAAGATCATGGGGCATTAGAGCTTTCTTCTGGATCCTGTGCCAGAATTACATCTCCATTCATGGGAATGGTTAATTCCACAATGAAATTTGCTAGTACTTGAGCCTTGATCGCCGTTCGTGGCTTATAAGTGAGATCAAACTCACCCAATTTTATTACCCACTTGGCTAAGCGTCCGGAATTTTCAGGTTTATGAAGAACTTGTTTTAGAAATTTTGGTCAGCCAACACAATAACTTTGTGAGCTTGAAAATAAGGCCTCAATCTCCGCTGCTTGAGGATGTGATAAGGGCTTAAAAGCTAGCTTTTCGAGTGGCAGATACCTTGACTCAGCGTCGTTAAGGATCTTACTTGTATAATAGAGAGGCTTCTGAATTCCTTTATCTTCTTTTAATGTAATCAGACCGACTGGCCGAGGAGCAAATGCAAGCTAAATAGATATAAAGCTCCTCTCCTGCTTGCGGTTTGGCTAGCAATTGGGGCGATCGGAGATAATCTTTAAGCCCCTGGAAGGCTTTTTCACATTCTTCTGTTCACTCCATCTTTAGCGCTTTACGCAAGGCTTGGAAGAGTGGAAGGTTTTTCTCTCCTACTGCCATCAACTCCTGGCCCGCACGCCAGACAAACCGTGGCAGTATCTAAACAGTGACTCCCCATTCAAAGCGCCGAGGCCTCGAGACTCTCAGACAGATAATAACTGAGTAAACGAAAACAACGGAAGAATAACATATAAAGATAAAAGGAGTTTATACAACTCGTGCAGAAGTACAATACAAGACTAGGATCTAGTCCAAATACCCCTAGTGGTCCATACAATCCACTAATACAATGATACGTAACCAAGTCTCACATCGTGAAAGGAAGAGGTCACCTTGAGACCTCAATATGAAACAACACCCGAGTCACCCACTTTCGGTAAATCCCCCTATCTAGACTCACTCCTGCTCCTCCTAAATGCGAACACAGAGAAGCACACATAAACAAGAATCGCGTGAGCCAAAGAAGAAGGCTTCAGAGGGATCTCATGAATAATAAAAAGTGGCGGCAGTCATAATGTAAAAATAATATAGATCGAGAATAAATATGCAAGTGAATCAAAGAATCACTAGCAAGCTATCTATCTCACGGATGTGGACGGCTCCACGGATGTACTCAATCTCCTCGGCATATGTGATACTAAGATACCTTCGGTATCATCCACGGCCCTAAGCCAGGGTAGCGCTATAAAGAGCATGTATACATGGTCGCACCATCTCACTCTCTCGACCGAGCCTCCACATCCATGTATCATGCCTGTACGTAAGAGATTGAAAGTACCCAAACACCTGGCAACAGGTATAAACACACATATATATCCAAGGCAAATCACATGAATACATATATGAAAATAATGATCCCTCGGATCGGAAGCCAAACCATAGTTGAGGAGTAAACTCTACTCAAATAGGTGCAAATGATAGGAAGCAACTATCCCTTGAGATATAAAACCGACACATATCCGATGTACGTCCCGAATACACGCTGGGAACCTCTCAAGGAATAAGAGTACAAATATCAAGCAAGATAGAGAAAAGTGATACTCACAAATCACGGCACGAGAATCCTACCTGGTTTGGAAAGAAATCCCCTGATCTCCGTCGCGTCTCACGCGTCCGGATCCGGATCTAGTAAATAAAATATTAACCTAGTTAATTATACTTGATCCTAACAATCATGCATAATTAAATGGACTAAGAGGACACAACGGTCCCAACTCTTTTCCGTATTTCATTATTAAGTAGCGATCGAGAACTGCTAATAACATTCAATCCGCAAGTCGGATTCCAATGATCTAGTTACCGTTGGAAAGATCTCTCGATGATCTTTCTAAAGGTTCTTAATACTTCCCGATCGGGAAAAATATTATGGCCAAATACATCCTCAAGGGACCGCCCAAAAATAAAGCCTAAGAAAATTTCAAGCACCTCCCTAATTGTAGGGCCCCGAAAATATACAAACATTCCACAATAATTAATCTAACACTTATATAGTTCATACATGCAATTAATCCATTTAAATCCTCCCCTAATCCCTCTCTAATCCCCACCCTAATATTTCATTCAATTCCAAGAAATTAATCTAGGGTTTCCCCCAATATCAAGCTCACAATTGCGAGGGCTATGAAGTGATCGACGACGCTCTATCCTCGCCGGAGAAGAGAGCTGGCCGCTGTCCGGCTGTGACAAGGGAGGAGGAGAGGAAGCCGGGTGGAGCCGCGGAGTGCCGACGCCGGTAGCGCTGGGCGGAGCCGCGGAGTTCACGGCCGCCGCTGAAGCCGGACGGGGCGCCGTGACGCCGGGCGAGTAGGTCGTGAGGCCCGCGGCGGACGGGCGGAGGCGCGGCGCTTCGCCGCTGGGGGTGGTCCGGGAGGCGCCGGCCGTCGACGATGGCGGCGAGATGCGCCAGCGAAAGGGAGGCGCGGCCGTCCGCGTGGTTGAGAGAGAGATCGAGAGAGAGATCGAGAGATTTGTTTTCTCTCTCTCGTTCTCTCATCTCTGTCTTTTAAAGACAGAGAGATTCTTCTTTATTTTATTTTATTATTTTATTATTTTTTTTTTTATTTTTTTTTTTAATCAATTATTTCATTTGTTATAATATATTATCTTAAATACTTTATATTATTTTATTTAATTCTTTATGTCACATCAGCATTTAAAAATATTATCTTATGAATAATTTTTCACCAGTGATCCGGGAATCCCGGGTCGACGAATTCCCCGTGACACAGCCGATCGTGGCATCATCACGGTCGTTTTTCTCTCCCGACCCAGATCCGCGAATCTCGACTTTAATCATTCCCTTTAATCACGGGTTCACTGTGGCATCACGGGGTCATCTCTGTCCCCGGCCGGATCCACTCCTCCCGAGACTTATTATTTATTTGTTTTTCGTCTACTTTCTTCGATAATTAATCTGATTAATTCAACAGTTAATTAATTTTCATTAATTAACACTTAAGACAAATCTCGAATTTCATAAATAAAATAAAAATCTTTATTTATTTCGGGGCAGGCATTACACCGGCTTTAGAGATAAATCTTCCGAGAGCTGCTAGGCGTCCATTAAGCCGTTGTACTTCATAAAGGCTTTTGGGTGATCCCATGTCAAGAATGGCTTTGATCTTTTCTGGATTTGCTTCTATTCGTCTTTGAGTCAGTATAAATCCTAGAAATTTTCCTGATCGGACACCAAATGCACACTTGTTCAGATTTAGGCGCATATTGTAAGTCCGAAGTGACTGAAAGGCTTCCTATAAATCCGATAGATGATCTTCGGTTTTTCGACTCTTTACCAAGATGTCATCTACATAGGCTTCGACATTTCTGCCAATTTGTTCTTTGAATACTGTACCTATGAGCCTTTGGAAAGTGCCTCCAACATTCTTTACACCAAACGGTATTACCTTATAGCAGTAAGTTCCCTTGTTAGTAATAAAGGACGTTTTTTATTCGTCGCCTTTGGCCATTCGGATTTGATTGTAGCCTGAGAAGGCATCTAAGAAACTAAGCATTTCATGCCCTGCCGTAGAGTCAACCAAGTCATCAATTGAAGGTAGAGGAAACGAATATTTCGGACAAGCTTTATTTAGGTCCGTAAAATCCACGCACATTCTCCATTTCCCGGACGGCTTTTTGACCAGAACCACATTAGCCAACTAGTCTGGATAGTTCACCTCTCGGATAAATCCTGCCTTCAAAAGGGTTGACACTTCTTCTTCTGCAGCCTTCTGCCTTTCTGGGGCGGAATTTCTCCTTTTCTATTTAACAGGTTTGAACGACTGATCTATGCTGAGGTGGTGTTCAATGACATCAAGCTTTACGCCCGGCATGTCCTCTAAGGACCAGGCAAAAAGATTAGAATTCGTCCTTAGTATTGCCATGAGGTTCTTTTGCTGTACTGTTGTCAAATCCGCACCAATCCGCACGGTACGCTCCAATCTAGTTGTATCCAAAGGAATAATAAGCAACTCCTCAACTGGTGTTGGTCGGAGTTCTTTATCTTCTTGTTCTGCTATTCTGTTAACCAACATGGCCTCTGAAGCTCTTGTTTTGCCTTTATTTTGAGTTGTTCCTTTAAGGGTTGAGGCGTAACATTGTCGTGCCAAGGGTTGATCCCCTCTTACTTCTCCACTGCCACTCTCGGTCAAAAAATTTTAGGAGAAGATGATAAGTAGAAATTACTGCTTTTAAGGCGTTGAGGGTTGGCCTACCAAGAATCACATTGTAACTTGATGCACAGCGTACGACCAGAAAATTTGTTGTCCCTGTTGATGATCTTGGCGAATTTCCTACCGTAACTGGTAAAGAGATCATTCCTTCTGGTTGTAGCACTCCTCCAGAAAATCCCACTAAAGATGATTTTACGGGGAGTAAGTTGTCCACATCGTACCTCATTTTTTCAAAGGCACTCCAAAAGAGTATATCCACTGAACTTCCACTGTCTATCAGGACTCTTTTCATTTGGAAGCTGGAGACCATGATAGCAATGACTAAGGCGTCGTCATAAGGGTGGCAAACCTTGCTGACATCGTTATCATAAAAAATGATAGGAGCCATAGGCCGAGACCTTCTTTGTGAGACTCTTGTCTCTTGTGCAACTCCTACCATTCGGGCATAGCTTTTCCGAGTGGTGGAACTTTCACCACCACAACCAGGACCACCACTAATAAATCCGACCATCTCCCCTTTTTCTCCTTCAGGTTGTGAAGTTTCAGGTCCCTCTTGAATATCAAGGTTAATGTATTGCTCCAGTTGTCCTCTTCTAACGACATCTTCTATAACGTTCATCAAATGAGTACACTTTTCTGTGTCATGTCCTCTACCTTGATGAAACCTGCAATATCTCTTACTATTCTTTTGTCGTTAGGGATTCCTTGCAGGTTCTGGCCTCGTCAAAATTTTTTGATCATGGATTTGCATAAGGATATGGCTTCTTTGGTTTAGTGGGGTATAGTGATCATATCTGACTATTTTCCCTTCTTTTGGGGATTCTCTAGGCTGTAGCATGTGTCGCTGAGGACGTGTTGAAGATTCCAGACCTTTATTTTCACTTTTATTGTCCCTACGTGATCCTCCTTCCCTTCGGATTTCTGTGGGCCTCTTGTTGAAAGTCTAATGTTTTCTTTCTTTCTTGATTTCCGTAGGGATGCGGCGAGCCTCTTCATCCCAACCCGTATAAATTTTGTCAGAATTGATATACTTTTGGGCGTGGATCATGAGGGCAGGGATGGTTTTTGGTGGATCCAAAGTGAGGGAAAAACGGAAAGGAGAGTCTAGCAAACCCTCCATCAAGAAGGTTACGGCCATTCGTGGAACAAGGTCCGCAACATTTTCCGCTTCATCTATGAAACGATTGAGGTAGGCTTGGAGTGTTTCACCCCCTCGTTGCTTAACTCGAAGAAGGGTAGATGGGGTTTTCTTTTGCTTTGAATAATTAGCAAAATAAGCTAGAAAGCGGTCTGCTAAAACTTGAAAAGAAGAAATTGTGCTAGACGGAAGATCAACAAACCAGTCTTGCGCTTTTCCCTCTAAGGTGGCGGGAAAAGCTCGGCACATACGGGCATCAGTGATTCCAGAGAGCAGCATCTTTAATCGGAAAGACTTCAAAGCGCATGTGGACGGATCGGTTTTGCCCTCATATGCAGTCATAGCAGGTGGTCGAAAACTGTCAGGAACTTGCTCATCCAGTATTTCCTTGATAAAAGGAGAGCGTATAGTGAGAACATGCCGTTCGAACTTCTGGTTTCCTCGAGAAGGGCCCTGTCGCTGTGTTCTTCTGTCGACAGTTGGAACAGACGGACTATTCCGTTCTGTTCTTGTGGCGGCTTGCTCTCGATGTCGAGCGGAGGGAGGTTCCGAACTGGCGGAGAAGGTGGTCCCCTCTCTTCTTTCTTCATGGGTGCGGGTCCTTGTCCTCCCTCTGCTTTCGGAATTAGCTAATGGGGCTGTCGGCATCTTTGGTGGAATTTGTGTGGGTGGGAGTGGTGGATGGGCCAAAGTGTGAACAGCTTGAGCCAACTGCTCTAATTGTTTCTGCATATTGAGATAAAAATCTGGGACGGGTCCCTGGGGTACCATGGGTGGATTTTCCGATGGAGGTAAGATGGTTGGATTTTTGGGTGAATTCCCCCAGTCCTCTGGACTTCACTGGGTATTTCAATATTGCCAGGCGCTCCTTGTTCTTGGATTCGTTTAGATTTTCTGGTAGTAATCATTTAGCTTTTCGTAAGGTCCCCACAGACGGCGCCAAACTGTTGATGCCAAAAACTGGTCCGTCTCACGCTTTGGTTGCTGTTGCCTCGTGATCTGGTCTCAGCCTTTCCACAAATGGTTGAAATTTGTAATTGATGTGGACGCTTACTTCAGGTTTTGAATATTGGATGCCTTGGAATGTCGGGTGTTCTGGAGGAATTTTGGGGAGGTGATCGGATCGATGAGGATGATCGGAATTGTCCCCTTTTTGTTTCTAGATATCTGGACGAGTCTGTAAAAAGGAGAGGGGAGCGATCGGAATTGGGCCTTTCTGCCTGGATTTAACTCCGATGATTAAGTCAGAAATCTTGTGAGAAAAAAGAGGGTTTGGTGAATTTTTAGACTTCTTGGGTACAGGTTAATTGATTGTTCAAGTCCCCTTTTCTTACTATAGTTGTTCTTCTTTTATAGAAAAGTTGAAGGCGGTTTAGGAAAATATATGGATGAAGGCGGTTGTGGAAATATCTCGTGAGGCGGTCGTAAGGCTGTGAGAAAATATCTGCTTACTGTGTAGGTAAGTAGAAAATATTTGCCTACTATAGAGGCAAGTGGATAATATCTACTTACTGTAGAGGCGTTAGATATTTTCTTCCTTAGGAAATTACGTGGCCATGAGCACCTCAAGTTTCAGATAAAAAGGTTTTGGGTTTGCTTAATTCTGACCGGATTTGTTTGTAGAGTTGAAAGATAGCAAATGCCTCATTCTCAATTACCGAGGGGAATTTCGCTAGAAAAGCAGTAACAGAAGATTTGATATTAGGTGGTATCGCCACGTGGCCAGAGGGATGCGGCCCCGTGCTTAACACGTGGCCATTTGTGTAGGTGCCACGTGTTTTGCCAAATATTTCCGTAACATATATATATATATATATATATATATATATATATATATATATATATATCAATCAAAAAATATTAATTTTAATTAAGAAAAATTTTCAAAATCAGAAAATTATGTTAGGATTTTGGAATTTTCTCAAATATTAAAATTTTTAATTATAAAACTAACTATCTATCTATATTATTAGACAGCTATAGATAATTTTAATTTTGAAAAAAATTTAAAAAATCAAAATAATTAGCTTTAATCTTGAATTTTTTTTTTTAGAATTTTGAATTATAAAATACGATAAATAACGAAACTATCAAAACAATCACTTAAACACATTCTTGCATTAAAATAAATTAATTTTTATATAATTAATAATTCACTTCAGAGTTTTGGTTGTTGTGACATATTCTAGAGGGTTTGGTGTATTATTTTTGGAGTCCATAAAGAGGGTTTGGGGTGTTATTGTGGGAGCCGCCACAAATGGATGTAGCGTAGTGAATTAATAGAGCACATGTCACAGTGGACAATGATAAGTGTCTTAAAGAAATATGCTATTTTTCTTAATTATTTTTTAAATTTATGGTTTACCTCAATTTTATTTACGATTGATTTGCTAACATTAATCTGAGGGTTGCTGAAATTGAGGTACTATTGATTGAATTAATGTAATCTGGTAAAATTAAACTATTACATTACTTAGGATTTATTTTTTTAAATCCCGAGCCATGTGAAGGGCCTTTGCTAGTATACTACTAATCGAAAGTGAGACTAATTTCTATTTTAGAAAAAATTCAAAAAAAAATTAAGTTTGGATTTTCGAATTTTTCATATTTTGGATATTTTTTAAAATTTTAAAAAAATATTTATCTATCTATATGATCAAGCGAAACTGAAAAGGTTATATATAATTTTAATTTTTAAAAGTTAAAACACGGAAACAGATTGACATCTTGAAAATGTTTTAGAATTTTTAATTATAAAATAAAATAAATAATGAAACTACCAAAATAAACACATTCTCACGTGATAATAAATTAGTTTTTGACATAATTAAATATTTGATTAACAGAAGCACCAATGAGTGTAGGATCATGCAATAGGATTTGTTGATGCCAAAAACTGGTCCACCTCACGCTTTGGCTACTGTGGCCTCATGATCTGGTCTCAGCCTTCGACAAACGGTTGAAATTTATAATTGGTGTGGACGCTTACTTCAACTTCTGAACGGAGAACACGGAGAATGCTTGGGAAATCCGCTCGGAATTACCCTGGCTTTCCTTTCCTTTGGGATGAATTTGTAAGAGGGAGAAAAAAGTGATCGGAATTGGGCCTTTCTGCCCGGATTCAGCTCCGATGCTTAAGTCATAAAACTTGTAAGAAGGCAGTCTTACACATGAGTTAGCTCTTTGTGTGATGGTTTTTCGATCCCCCTTTTTTCCTATTATCGCTCTTCTTTTATAGCAACTTAAAGGCGGTTTAGGAAAGGCGGTGGAGTAAGGCGGTGAATAAGAAAATATCGTCTAAGGCGGTAAGAAAATATCTTTTAAGGCGATAAGAAAATATCTGCCTACTGTGTAGGTGCTACGTAGGTAAGTAGAAAATATCTACCTACCGTGTAGGTACTACGTGTGTAAGTAGAAAATATCTGCCTACTGTAGAGGCAAGTGGATAAGATCTACTTACTGTAGAGGCGTTAGATATGCTCTTACCCAGATGGCTATCACCTTCTTGCTTCTTGTATAATTCCGACGGACTTTCTGTAGGGGTGAACCCTCCTTATTTGCCGGATGGAATTTATGCTAATGAATTTGGTGGTGACTGACTGTCTTGTGGCTAAAAAAAATGTAGCCCTGTGTATGACAGGTGGCTATTTAGATAGGCAACGCGTGTTTTACCAAATATTTCCGTAACAAGATTTATTGTTCGCTAATTTTTTTTGGGTGTTGTGATAAATGCTAAAGGGTTTGGGATTTTGTTAAAGTCGATAAAAGAGCTATGGGGGATCATTGTGAGTCATTTAAAGGCCTTCACTAATTAATGATTGGTGGTTGATTGATGGAGCACATATAGGGGTAAGAATGAGTGTTTTAAAAAGATATGTTAACGATTTGATAAGTTTGTGATAAGGAAAAAAAGCAAGTGAAAAATATATAATTTTTTTATTTTCTATTGTCTTTTAATTTTATTTGCTAAAGCTTATTAAAATTTGATTTGCAAATATTGATTTTAAATTTGTAGATATTAAGACATTATTCATTAAAAGAATATATATTAGTAAAACCATCATATTATTTAGGATTTAATTTTAAAAAACTTAAGTGATGGGAGGGACTTACTAGTTTTTATGAAATAAAAGGGGCCCATATATTTGATATGTATCTTTATTTATGTTTAAAATTTTTATTTATTTATTTATTTTTGGGCGATCGAGGCAACCAAATCTGTGTTACTTTTTACTTGTCTGCAGCATATATCTTTTCGGTTTTTTTCTTCTAAAAGCAACGTAAAATATTTAATTATTATTTAAATATATATCTCACAAAAGAAATTTGAAATTCTTATTATTGTTTCATTTTTTATTCTCCCGATGTGGTTCAATTCGGAATATTCTCCGAATCAAATTTTTTCATTTGTAGTAAAAAATAAAGATATGGTGGGCCCCCTCGCCGTTTGAGTCCCATCACAAGATCACAGTTCTTGTGCCTTGTATTGCAGTAGAACGGTAGTTTAAGCGACTTCGATTGCACCGGCGGAGCAGTGTAACAGCAGAACAGACAACTCCAGAGGGGTCTAATATCCACAAATCCAAGCAACATGACGCATCTTGGAGGTGAGGCCCTACTATGTATCGAATGGAAATTATACACGTGGCATCCAATCATTAACCTTTCAAATCGGAGCCTGCAACACTGAATAACCTAACGAAAGCCCTATGTCGTTATGTCCCATCTCCGATTGTGGGCCCCACTACAAGGCTTTTACCATTGTTTTGTCGTTTTGTCGTTTTTTAAGCCCAGAGATACCCCTACCAGCAAAACTATATATATTTATTAAAAAATATGTTTTTAGTTTCCAAGAAATTTGCGGATGACCCAATTGACCATATGATTTTTATAGGGAAAATTAATTATAAATTCATGATAGTTTCAAAACTTCTCAAACACAGTCCCTCACTTTTGATTTCATTATCTTTTAACCCTCTGACCTCACATTATCATCAGTTATCTGTTTTTTTTCTATTTCCAATTCTGGACATACATTTGGTGGGAAAAGCCCGCCACATCATCCACATCATCTTCTTCTTGGGGTTCAAGGCCTTCAGGGTTACTCTGTCTTCTTCACGTCGCTCGTCTCCGCCATAATAACGGACAAGTTCGGCCTGCAAGACCGGCTTAAGACTAAAGTGCGGAGGGTCCTCGATGGCGGGAGAAGCATTAGCTTCGAGACAGTGAGGGAGATATTGTTGGGATGTATGCCCTAAAGCATATGATGCTATGAATATTATTTAATTATAAATAAAATAATATAATAATTACAAGTGCATGTATTGTTTGAATACTTTATGAATATTACAAAATTCCACAATTATCTACGTAACTTTCAATAAATATATATAAGTGTTATATATATGGGAAGATATTATTTAAGGATTATAGTTTAAATTAGTCCGTGAAAACTAGTCAATTGACTTAACAATTAAAGTATGGAATCTTTAATTGATTTTCACAAGTGCGGTTCATTATCATTAAGAATGAAATGATTTTAACCAAACCATTGATGTAGAGGGACATCTAATGAGGGCACTATACATAATGAGATTATGTAGGACTGGGACACGATGTGATTTGAATCTTTGATAATTTCCGTTAAAATATAATGCATTCAGATCATGTCATTGATGGTCGGATATATAATGATCTTAATCCTGAGTGGTTAGCAAACTCCTATTTGTTGTGTTACATCTTTTGATTTACTCGGTACGGATTATAAGATCATAATCCTTAAACTTTGTATGTTGGAGGTGTAACAAAATGAATAGCAGGGAATGTTAACATTGCAAGACGGAATCCATTCCTTCTTCATAAGAAGTAGACAGATAATTCCCTTGAGGGATGATTCAGGGCTTGAATGGTATGAGTACTCAGATTTTTGATTTGTTCTTGAATCTTATCATTCATTAGAGAATCATTGGTACTTGAGGATAAAGATGTAATTAGAGAGGTTAACGGATCTTTACTTAGCTCTAATTATGAATTATTCATGAAGGATCAATATATAGGAGATGACTATATCATATGGATGACTTGAATCCAGAGTAATTTTATATCTATAATTTCGGGAGTGCAATTCCAAGTTTTTAGTGGAGTAACTTTGGAATTAATAAAACATATTGATTAATTAAAGAGTTTAATTGATTAATATAAAGTTTTATTGGAGCCCGGGATTATAGGTCCATAAGTCCCCCTCCGGACAAGGAACTTCGATTGGACAAGTTTAGTTGATTTTGTGTTGATCACTTTAGCAGTATTATTTATAAATAAAATAAATAAATACATAATTTGATTATATATTTATTTATGGACTTATTGGATAATGTGAGCCAAGACACATGTGTTTAAATTTGAGTTAAAATTAAGATAAACTCAAATTAATTTGAATTTAGATAAGCTTGTAAAGCATATGTCTAGATTCAATATATGTAGTAAGTTGGTTGCTAAGTTTGATTTTGATTTTGAATCTAAAATCAAATAACTAAACACATAGAAAGAGATAAATATAAGGATATTTTATCTTTTAAATTTGGCCTAAAATCTCTCTAAATTTTTGTATGACAAAAATTAGATTTTGAATTCAAAAGGGTATTTGAATTCAAATCGAAATCTTATCTTAGTTTAAAAATGAGAGTTATTTTCTCTATAAAAGAAGTAGCCTTTCTCCTCTCATTATAAGAGTTTATGATGAGTTTCAAAAGAGTTTGATATAAGTTTCAAAGAGTGTGAGATAGGAACCAATTGAGGAATCCTAAGAGAGAAAAGAGAGAGAAAAGTTCTTTCTCAAAAGTCCTAGTCTCAATTGCTCATTAGATGAGTTTTAGAGAGAGACAATAATCAGTTTAGTGATCTGATTAATCTTGAGTTGTGCCCACACACAAGTCCATCTCGGATCTTTGTCACCGGAAGGAAGACCTTGGTTTCGGGAAAAGAAGATCTACCGATCTCGGAGGATTTAAATTTCTACAACTTTAAGGTAAGAAATCTGGAAAATTGCTAGGGAAAATTTCCCTCGCGAAACCATGAATTTCCGTCACTAAAATAAATCAGCGACGAAATAGCGAGGGAAATGTTTCCGTCGCGATTTTTAATCTTGATCTAATTTTATTAATTCATAAGTTAAATTAATTATTATAATTTACAAAGTATTCATAAAAGATGTTTTTGATGAATACCGATCCAAGATCTTGTTTTATACGTGCTTATTCAAGCTTCCGCATATTTTGAAAATTGTTTTCCCAAGATCTAAAACCAACAGATATATGGAGCTTGTGGATTCGACGGTGTACGAAGTGTTGAGTCTGAGACCGCCCATACCACTGTCGTACGGCTGAGCCAGGATGGACTTCGAGCTGCGTACTCACGAGTCGTCGTTCAGGGTGGCCAAGGATGAGCTACTATGCGGCTACAAGCCCTTGGCGATAAGGGACCCGGTGGTCTTTAAGGACCCCTACGTGTTCCTGCCTGACCGATTTGTGGAGGAGAAGGAGCTGCTCAAGTATCTCTTCTGGTCCAATGGCCCGAAGATCGCGGAGCCTATTGTCTCAAAAAATTTTAAATTGTGATGAAAAAATCGTGACAATAACATATATTGTTGTGACGACATTATTGGCACTAATGTTCTGAACAATTGTGTCCAACAAATTCATCATAAATATGAAAATTATGCGATGCAACAATTTTGGCACAAATGTGCTCACAATCGTCACAAATAAAAATATTGATTTACTAATTTATTCAATAATGTGTAACAAAATTTACTAATAGCCAACAAATTTTGTCACAAATATGAAAATTATATCTTACGAAAATTTAATTGCATCAAGAACCATAATATTTAACCACCAGAACAATTATATCCAATTCAAACAGGACACAGAGAAATTGAAGATACGAAACAAAAAAATCAGAATAAAAATCAAATATATTATAGAATTGAAGTACCGGGTCCCTATCTACAATAGGGTGGCATAACATACAAGGAAAATGGAAATCCCAAAAAATAATCAATCCACAACCGTTGATGCAACAAACCCTAGAAATCAAAAGAAGCTCGATCAAACGCTAGTCCAAGAGCTAGTGAACTTGATGATAGCCTTGGTTCCCTCAGAAATGGCGTGCTTAGAAAGCTCGCCGATGGAGAAAGGTCTAGATCTCGCGTGAGGTAATGGTAGGCTTCTTGTTGTACCGAGCAAGATGAGAGACCTCCCTAGCGAGCTTCTCAAAGATATGGTTGATGGAGTTCATGATACCCATAACCTTGCTGGAGATCCCGATTTCCAGATGGACCTGTTTGAGAACCTTGAAGAGGTAGATCTTGTACGTCCGGTCCCCTTCTTCGCCTTCTTCTTATTCTTGTCTCTAGTTGTAGGCACTTCCCAGCCTTAGGCTTCTTCTCTATGGGGGCCTTCTCGGCGACAACCTTTTTCTTCTTCTCCTCTGTTGGCTCTTCTTCTCTGCAAGCTTCTTCTCGGTCGTGATAGATCAGAAGATGGAAGGATAACACACTTGAAGAAGAGATGAATGATTATACAAAAAAAAGAGAAGTTTTTATTGGGGAAACAGTATGTGTGGATCAACGTGGGAGATTTAAATGCCGTTGGATTGGTTAAAGTAAATAGAAGATTGAACGGTGTGGATATGAACAATGGGAAACAAAAGAGAGGTTGTTACTGGGGGAAACCATATATGTGGATCGATGATGTGGGAGATTTAAATGTTGTTGGATTGGTTAAAGTAAATAGAAGATTGAACGGTGTGGATATGAACAATGCGAAACAAAAGAGAAGTTGTTTTTTGGGAAACAAATATCAATACATTTGGATTTGAAAGCAGTTTCTAAATTTATTATATATATAGTAAAAATAGTTTTTACTTACCACCTATGAAAAATAACCAAATCACTTGCACCCATAACTTTTCAAAACTATCCCATATCCCCCTCTTGTATTTTTATTTTACTTGTCACTCCATTAACTAAAATTTATACTTTAATCTGGGTTAAATATAAAACCTAAGATTATAATATATATAAATTGACAATTTTACCCCATTTAAATATAATATCATTTTTAATAATTTTCTCACCTTTTCCATTTTCAATAATTCTGAAAGATGTATTTGTTGGTGATAAAAATGTATTATTATTATTATTATTATTATTATTATTATTATTATTATTATTATTATTATTATTATTATTATCCTTCTAAACAAGGTAATTTTTTAATGAAAATCTAATTATTCTGTTTTACTTTGAATATCATATTTTTTATAAATTTAATATAAATTTATTTGTAGCTCTCTTAATAAATTCATAATTTACTTATAACCATTTTCAAATTTTCTTAATTGTTTATTAGTCATAGATAAATAATAATTATGAAATGAAATGGGTGTTTTTGTCTTTTAATTTTTTAAAATATTTTTAAAAACTATTCAAAACCTTTAGGGAAGACAATTATAAAAATAAAGGAGGGGGTTATGAAGTATTATTGAAAATAAAGGGGGTGAATGACAAGTGACTGTTACCATTTTTTATTTTTTTGTAAAGTTTTTTACTTGCCTCCTCAAAAATAGCCAAATCACTTGTCACCCCGTCAATATTTTCACTTGTCATGGCTATTTTTGTTAGATAGTGGGATTTTTATTGACAAAAATATTAGTCACAAAAAGTAATGGATTATGTGACAAACAACTTTCCCGTCACAACAATTGAAAATAATAGTGACAACAATATGAGTGGTCACCATTACATTTCATAACTAAAAGTTTCGTTACAAACGATTATTAGATTTAGTGACAAACAACTTTCTCATCACAAGAAATAAAAATAATAGTGCCAAAAATATGTTTTGTCACAAATATACTTTATTCACACCAAAGACAAAGTTATCTACATTATTAGTGTCAATTTTATTGTGACAAAACAGTTTTTAACACTGGTAATATATTAATTGTGATAACTTATTTGTGAAAGACCTTAAATCGTCACAATTAATAATATGTTAGTGATATCCAAATAAGTCATAACAATTAAATCCAATAGTTGTGCCACATAATTATTTTGTCACAATAAACTTTATATTTGTGACGAAATGATTGTGAACCACAAAAAAGCGTCACTATATGTCTTCACTCTTGTAGTGGTCGGAGAGGCCGTTATTGCGCTGAACTACATTCCAATTGCCCTCGCCATGCTCGTAGACGTACTCTGTCCTCCGCTGCTGTCCCTGGTGCCTTCTTCGATACTCCATCTCCTCCAACTCCTCGCCCTCTCCTCTTCTCTTTCATCTCCCTTCCTCCTCTTTGTCTCTCTCTAGGACTCTGTCTTTAAGCTCATAACTCGAGTCCTCAAGCTCTAGAACCCTCTCTAATGGCGATGGAGAATGGAGTTCTCTCTCTTTGATTTCAATAGCGGAGTACTGAATGTTTAAATTTAGAGAGAGGGAGGGAAGGGGGGAGGGAGGAGATGGCGGGGGTACAGAACATGTGCTGATATATTTGGATTTGAAATTTATAATCTTTCGTGCATGCTTGTGGCCCAAATTTCAATAGCAGAGTGCTGTATGTTTGGATTGTTTCTCATCCAACAATGGGCATTTTTGTCATTTCATAGTAAAAGTAACATTGTTAGTAGCTGGATGGAGGGAAAAGTCAAGTATGTAAAAAGGAGGGATGTTTTGGTACTATGCAAATTTTGGTGGACTATATATAGATTTATAAAACTTGGAGGGACAATTTGTACATTAACACCTCTTTATACCCCTTACATTTTTATTATATTTTATTTTTCTCCACTGGTTCATTCTGTCATATAACTGCAAAGAATTTTTGAAAAATTCGGTATTTACTTTTAGGTGTTTTAAATAGGGATCTCTTGTGCAATCATGTCGTTATTTATTTTTTTTACTTGTCCAACAAGCTTTCTTATTCTCTCCATCTTGCTGTTCTTTTCAATGTGAGTTTCTTTTATAGAATATCTGCATTTCTATATTTTATTCCTTCTCTTTGTTCATGGTTTTTGAAAGATAATTCCATCAAATTTTGTTTGTAAATGATGATCTATCTTTCTTCTTAGACCAAGTAATCCCTTTAACATCTTCTGCATTCATGCTCGTTCAATGTCTTTAGCCTAATAGTCTATGAAATTCTTTTTACTTTCCTACCTTGTCTACTCCTCCAGTTGAATACCTTTGTTTTTTTCACCTTGCCTTGTCTTTTTTTTCGGGTTTGTAGAGTGGATACTAGCCACACCTTTACTTATAATAACAAACATGATGGTTTTGGAGGTTACCAATATCCTTTTGCAGAGGCTTCCTAATGGAGGTCCGGCTAGAGTTAAGGCTACCGTTTTATTTGCTATTGTTGAAATTTTATATATCCTATGTTTTGAACATTTGTTTTTAAAATGGAAGTATATTCTACTTTGCTTATGATTATTGGGCTATTTGTCCGTTATTTTCCAACTCCGCCTGTGCGAGCATAGCTCGTCCCAAGCCAGGAAACTAGTTATACCCATGATATGGATTCTTTGATATTTAATGTTGGGGCGTGCCCACCTAGGCACACGCTACATCAGCACTCGGATGTAGTGTTAAATGAGCGAGGGGTTCTATCTCATCGTCACCTAGGTATGAGGAGGTACGGGTAAGGGTTCCTACATCATGGACAAGTGTGGGTAAAGAAGTTAGTCCCACCACTTTGGCGCTCGGATGTGGTGATAGATGGGAAATGGTCCTCGCATCTTAATGGACGGGTGCGAATAAAGATGTTAGTTCATGAAAATAGGATTGGAATTGGTAGTTGGAATATAGGGACTTTGACAGAAAATTCTATGGAGTTAGTAAACACTTTAAAAAGGAGGAGGATAGACAATGTGTTTGTAAGAAACTAGGTGGATAGGAAACAAAGCTAGAGAGATTAGTAATAGCGGCTATAAATTATAGTACTATGTATGAGATAAATATAAGAATGTGGTGGGAATTATGGTAGAACCAAGAATTAAAGACTAAGTGGTTGAGTTGAAAATGGTAGGAGATAGATTATATATTCGTGGCTTGTGTTGGGAAAACAGAGAATCAACATAGTTAGGCTTAGGGCTAAGGTTAAGGTCTAGGAAGATTTGGATGGGATAGTTCTAGGGATTCCAAGTGAGCAAAAGTTTTTTATTGGGGGACATCTTAATGGGCATGTGGGTATACTCAGTGATGACTACGAGCGAGTGTAATGGAGGTTATGGATATAGCAACAGGAATGAGGAAGAAAAAACTATATCAGATTTTGTTTGGGCTTATGACTTAGTATTGACCAACACTTGTTTTTTGAAAAAAAAGGAATCACACTTGATTACCTTTAAGAATGGGGGTGATTGTAGCCAGATAGACTTTCTTATTACAAGAAGAAGGGATAAGTTTGTATATAAAAACTAAAAGGTTATATCTGAAGAAACACTAACTACTCAACGTAGGTTAGTAGTGTTGGATGTGAAGAAAAAGAATATAGTGAAAATGAAAGGAGGGTAGGTAATGTAGGATTAGATGGTGGGCTATAAAAGGGATCAACTAAATAACATTTATGGAAGGAGATAGAGAAGTGAAAGATGCTGTAAACACTTTATGGAAGGAAATAACAAATTGTATTAAGAAGGTAGGGAGTGAGGTCCAAGGGGTCTCTAAGGGACTAGGACCTTGACCGTAGGAATCATGGTTGTGGAATGAGTAGGTACAAAAGGCTATTAAAGAGAAAAGATATTGGTATAGGAAGTTATCCACAGTTAAGGATAGGGAAGCCTTTGAAAAATATAAGAGGGCAAAAAAATAGTCCAAGAAAGCGGTTAGCGAGGCCCATGGTAAATCCCTAGCAGATTTGTACTAAAAGTTAGGGATGTGAGAAGGGGAAACAAAAATGTACAAGATAACACAGCTAAGAGATCCAAAAAAGGAAGGACCCGAACCAAGTCAACTGCATTAAGAACGAGTCTCAAGAAGTCTTGACAAGAGATATGGAAATCAAGGGAATATAAAGAAGCTATTTTAATTACATATTTAATACTAGTCATTAGGATAAATTTACAGCTCTTTATGGATTAGCGATTTAGAGTAACCTTAGCTACACACGTAGAATCAGGCCTAGTGAGGTCAAGGAGGCATTCGAAAAGATGATGATTGGGAAACTTTGTGGCACGGATGACATCTTGATTGAAATTTAAAAGTGTCTTGGAGAAGTGGGGGTATCATGGTTAACCAAATTTTTAACACTATTCTAAGAGGGAGAAAGACGCCCACTGATTGGAGAAAGACTATTTTGCTTCCTAAATATAAGAATAAGGAGGATATTCAAAACTGCACAAACTACCATAACATTAAGTTAATGAGCTAGATGATGAAACTCTGGAAGAGGGTAATAGAGTATCGACTTAGGGAAATTACGGAGTTGTTAGAGAGCCAATTTGGCTTGATGCTAGGTAGATCTATAACAAAATCCATGCTTTTTAATAAGCTTGATAGAGATCTACAGAGAGAAGAAAACGGATATTCATATGGTTTTCATTGACCTAAAGAAAGAATATGATAGAGTACTAGGACACGTTCTTTTGTGGGCATTGGAGAAGAAAGACATTCATGTTAAATATATAAATGTTATCGAGGATATGTACAAATGATTAGTTATGAGTGTAAAAATAGTGGGAGAGATACAGATGAGTTTCCTATAACAGTGGGTCTACATAAGGGATCGACCTTGAGCCTATACTAATAATGGATGAGTTAACTAGTTGTATCGAAAAGATGAAATCCTATGGTGTATGTTGTTCACAAATGATATTGTCCTAGTTGATGAAACTAGGGATGAAGTTAATCAGAAGTTAGATTTGTGGAGAAATACTCTTTAAAGAAGAAGCTTTAGGCTAAGTAGAAGTAAAGCAGAATATATGCACTTTAATTTTAGTCTAAGTAGGGGGGATGGAGGGGAAGTAAAACTAGATGTGGTGGTAGTGCCTAAGTGTAACCATTTTAAGGATCTAGACTCCAATTTTCAGGATGATGGGATGATAGATGACGATGTAACCCATGGAATCAAAAAAGGATGGTTGAAGTGGAGAAGTGTGTTAGCTCTCAAAAGAGAGCTTACTTAGGATAGAAATCTGATACCTTAGAACCATAAAGAGGTTGAATTGAACATATACTGCACTTTTTGGTTCTATTTTATGATGATTTGTGTGTTACAGTAGCTTCGCTTGCTTTAGTACATATGTAGTATCTGTTATGTTCATTTAGGCATTGATTCAAGTTGTAGTTTATTATATAGTAAAGTTGGAACTTTGAATAGAAAGGAGCATTATGAACATTCTCTTATATTCCTTAGCATGAGAATTAATTGAGTTCTTGACTCTTATTAATTATTGTTAGTGTGAATGCGTTTGTGATTAAGTATCCTATTAACAACTTAACCGAGAGGTAGTGACACATCTTACTTTTCTCCCCTTGAGAATGGGAGAGGAGGCGATACGAGTTCACAATGTGGTTTTTATGCCTCATGTGCTTGAGTACACTAACTACCAGACTGAGAGGAGGTATATATTCTAGCCTCTATTTGCATGAGAATAAGAAAGGGGTTGATCTGAGCATATGCGGTGACAAGTGTAGAAGTCCATTGTAGAAGTAGGAAATAGGGTCCATTAACCCTTAGTATCAATTATAGAGATATTATGACATTAGGGGTATTCATGTGAGAGCATTAATCATAATTAATACTCTTCGTATACCCGCATTCATAACAACAACAGTTAAGAGAGAGAGTAAAGATGGATCATTTGTATAGTGCTAAGGAGGACATACAAACCCTAGTGTTAGTGATTGATTCCCTAAAACCACCTACTTATCTTTATTTGCTTTCTAGTATAGGCTTAGCATAAGACAATCCTTTATGAACTAATTCGATGAATTAAGGCTTAAAAGTAGGTCGTACATAGAGCACTCACTAGTCCCTATGGATTTGACCCGGTATTTACCTAATTATTACTATAACGACACACACATTACATGAGAGCACGGTCCCTGCACCCCGAATTAAAATTCCACGAGTGTGTTATGTGATAAGAATATGCCTAACTTAGGCCGTGCGGGCAAACATGCCGGCACACGCACCCTCACGAAGCAGAGAAATCCAGTCACCTACGCCAGCGCTCCTTTATCGCTCAGCCATGAAATCCTGTAGAGTTGCTCAGACTTAAACAGAGAAGTGTGCGGATGCTGGTGCGACTGCACTAGTTCTCATAGATTCTCACAAGCGGTCTGCGGACGCTCACACCCCCGTACAATCAATCGAATGGCTCGGGACCTAGGCATGACCAGACTTGTTTTTACTACAGATTCCAACCCATGCGAACTTAAAATGGTACCAATCATGTCAAATCGCATGGGGGACTACAAATAGCGAAGATTAGGGTTTTATACGAGAATTTTGATTCAACAACTATCTTGTAGCTCCTACACCTTCCCCCTCTTGGAGATTAGGTTTTAATGAAGACCTTGGAGCGAGGACATGACAATAAGCATTAAAGGGAGTGTTCTTATCATGAAATTATACAATCGCCAATAGTGGAGGGAAGGGTGTCCCATAATATGTTTGATTTCTTTCTCTCCTATTTTGTATTGGATTTGTGTTCTCCTTTGATGGGGAACTAATTTGCTAGATACTTTGTCATGATGAACCTCTGGATTTAACTTAAACTAGTTTGAATGGATTTCTATGTTTGAATGAATGCTTTATGTTTTGAGAATCGATTGAATGTTATGTTACGGATATATTTGGTAAGACGCATGTCATCGACCTAAATGGCCACCTGTCATACACAGGACTATGTCCCTTTGGCCGCGCGGCAATATCACCAAATATCCTGTTATAATTCCGTTCGGCAAAGGCAAATAAAATGAGGGTTCAACCCCACAAACAAATCCGTTGGAATTAATTCCAACCTTCTTATCCACAAGGCTTGAGGATCTCATAAGTGGCTTATAGCCACCTAGGGTAGAAAATATCTAACGCCTTTACAGTAAGTAGATCTTATCCACATGCCTCTACAGTAGGCAGATATTTTCTACTTACCTACGTAGCACCTACGCAGTAGGCAGATATTTTCTTACCGTCTTAGAATATATTATTCACCGCCTTACTCACCGCCTTACTTACCGCCTTTCCTAAACCGCCTTTAAGCTGTTATAAAAGAAGGGCAATAATAGAAAGAGAAGGACAAGAAAATCATTACACAATGAGCTAACCTACGTTTAAGTCTTCCTTCTCTCAAGCTTTCTGACTTAAGCATCGGAGTTAAATCAGGGCAGAAAGGCCCAATTCCGATCGCTCCCTTCTCCTTTTCACAGTTTCACCCCAAAGCAAAGAGTTGATAATTCCGTTAAAGAGCTGATAATTCCGATCGGAATTCCAAAGCATACCCTGCGTTCCTTGTTCAGAAGTTGAAGTAAGCGTCCACACCAACGATAAATTTCAACCGTTTGTCAAAGGCTGAGACCAGATCACGAGGCAACAGTAGCCAAAGCGGGAGGTGGACCAGTTTTTGGCATCAACAGTTTAGCGCCGTCCGTGGGGACCCTTACAAAAAGCCAAATGATTACTACTCGAAGATCAAAATGAATCCAAGAACAAGGAGCACCTAGCAATCCTGAAGGACCTGGTGAAGTCCGAGGGCATGAGGTGATTCCGTCAGACAATCCCCTTATCTTACCTCCATCAGAAAATCCTTCCATCCCACCCCTGGAATCCATCCGGAATTTTATCTTAACATACAGCGACAATTGGAGCAGTTAGCTCAAGCTGTTCATACTTTGACTCATCCGCCACTCCCTCCCACACGAACTCCACCAAATGTGCCAACAGCCCCACTAGCCCATTCCGAAAGCAGAGGGAGGACAAGGACTCGCACTCATGGAGAAAGAAGGGAGAGAACCGCCTTTTCAGCTAGTTCAGAACCTCCCTCCGTTCGACGTCGAGAGCAAGCTGCCACAAGAACAGAACAACATATAAGGACGGAAAGGACAAGAACCGAACGGAATAGTCCATCTGCTCCTACTGTTAACAGAAGGACACAGAGACAAGATCCCTCTTGAGGAAAACAGAAATCCGAATGGCATGTTCTTAACATATGCTCACCCTTTATCAAGGAAATATTGGAGGAGCAAGTTCCTGACAGTTTTCGACCACCTGCTATGATTGCATATGAAGGCAAAACCGATCCGTCTCGTCACTTAAAGTCCTTCCGGTCAAAGATGCTGCTTTTTGGAATTACCGACGCTCGTATGTGCCGAGCTTTTCCCGCTACTTTAGAGGGAAAAGCGCAAGACTGGTTTGTCGATCTTCCATCTAGCACGATTCCTTCGTTTCAAGTTCTAGCAGATCGCTTTTTAGCTTATTTTGTTAATTACTCAAAGCAAAAGAAAACTCCGTCTACCCTTATGCGCGTTAAGCAACGAGGGGGTGAAACACTCCATGCCTATTTAAACCGTTTCATAGACAAAGCCGCAAATGTTGCGGACCTTATTCCACGCATGGCTGTAACTATCCTGATGGAGGGTTTGCTAGAATCCCCTTTTCGTTTTTCCCTCAGTTTGGATCCGCCGAAAACCATCCCCGCCCTCATGATCCATGCCCAAAAGTATATCAATTCTGATGAAATTTATACGGGCTGGGAAGAGGAGGCTCGACATGCCTCTGGGGAAATCCAGAAGGGAAAAGCCCCTCAAAATGTCAATAAAAGACCCGTAGAAATCCGAAAGGAGAGAGGATCGCGCAAGGACCGTAAGGGTGAGAATAGAGGTCTGGAAACTTCAACACGCCCACAGCGACATATGCTACAACCTAGAGAATCTTCAAAAGAAGGGAAAATTGTTAGATACGATCACCATACCCCACTAAATCAGACAAAAAGCCATATTCTTATGCAAATCCAGGATCACCAACTCTTGACATGGCCAGAACCTGCAAAGAATCCCGAACGGCAAAAGAACAGCAAAAGGTATTGCAAGTTTTATCAAGCTAGAGGACATGACACAGAAAAATGCACCCATTTGATGAATGCCATAGAAGATGTCGTTAGAAGGGGACAATTGGAGCAGTATATCAATATTGAGGTCCAAGAGGAGCCTGAAACTTCACAGCTTGAAGAAGAAAAAGGGGAGATAGTCGGATTTATTAGTGGTGGTCTTGGGTGTGATGGTGAAAGTTCCGCCTCTAGAAAAAGCTATGCCCGAATGGTGGGAGTTGCGCAGGAAACAGAAGCACAGCAAAGACGATCCCGGCCTATGGCCCCCATCATATTTTATGATAACGACGTCAGTAGGGTTCGGCACCCTCATGACAACGCCTTGGTCATTGCCATCATGGTTTCCAGCTTCCAAATGAAAAGAGTTCTGGTAGACAGTGGAAGTTCAGTGGACATTCTTTTTTGGAGCGCCTTCGAAAGAATGAGGTATGATGCAGACAACTTGCTCCCCGTAAAATCATCTTTAGTGGGATTTTCCAGAGGGGTTGTACAACCAGAAGGAATGATCACGTTGCCAGTTACGGTAGGAAACTCACGAGGATCATTAACAGTGAAAACAAATTTTCTAGTTGTACGCTGTGCTTCAAGTTACAATGTGATTCTTGGTAGGCCGACCCTCAACGCCTTGAAAGCAATAATTTCCACTTACCATCTTCTCCTCAAATTTCCGACCGAGAGTGGCAGTGGAGAAGTAAGAGGGGATCAACCCTTGGCACGACAATGTTATGTTTCCACTCTCAAAGGAAAAGTTCTAAATAAAGGCAAAACAAGGGTTTCGGAAGCCATGTTGATCAACAAAATAGCCGAACGGGAAGATGAAGAACTTCGCCCCACACCAATTGAAGAATTGCTTACAGTTCCCCTAGACATAACTAGAGTGGAGCGTACTGTGGGTATTTGTGCGGATCTGACAGTAGCACAGCAAGAAAATCTCATAACAGTATTAAGAACAAATTCTGATCTCTTCGCCTGGTCATCAGAAGACATGCCAGGCGTAAAACGTAATGTTATTGAACACCGTCTCAGCGTAGATCAGTCGTTCAAGCCTGTCAAGCAAAAAAGGAGGAATTCCGCCCCAGAAAGACAGAAGGCCGCAGAAGAAGAAGTATCAACCCTCTTGAAGGCTGGATTTATCCGAGAGGTGAACTATCCAGACTGATTGGCTAATGTGGTTCTAGTAAAAAAGCCGTTCAGAAAAGGGTTAAAGCCATTTTTGGTCCCTGAAAATGGGACCAATGTTCATTTCCATCCCAAAATTCAAAATTTGTTCAATATGGTCCCTATGTATTGCATATTTTGACATTTTGGGTCCCTATATATTCCGTATTTTGGCATTTTTGGTCCTTATTGCTGACGTGGCGGTCATGTGGAATATCAACGAAATGCATATAATCTTTTTATTATTATGTTTAGGTCGTTATTTTGCTGATGTGGAGTGATAAGTGGCAGTATATGTTGATGTGGACCGTATTGAACAAATTTTAAATTTTTGGGATGGAAATGAACATTGGCCCTGTTTTCAGGGACCAAAAATGACTTTAACCCTCCAGAAAATGGAGAATGTGCGTGGATTTCAAGGACTTAAATAAAGCTTGTACAAAAGATTCATTCCCTCTACCTTCAATTGATGGTTTGGTTGATTCTACGGCGGGGCATGAGATGCTGAGTTTCTTAGATGCCTTTTCAGGCTACAATCAAATCCGAATGGCCAAAGACGATGAGGAAAAAAACATCCTTCATCACAAGCATAGGAACTTATTGCTATAAGGTGATGCCATTCGGCCTGAAGAATGCCGGAGCTACCTTCCAGAGACTCATAAATACAGTCTTCAAGGAGCAAATTGGCAGAATTGTTGAAGCTTATGTGGATGACATCCTGGTGAAGAGCAGAAAAGCCGATGAGCACTTGACGGATTTATAAGAGGCCTTTCAGTCGCTTCGGACTTACAACATGCGCCTAAATCCGAACAAGTGTGCTTTTGGTGTCCGATCAAGGAAATTTCTCGGATTTATATTGACTCAAAGAGGAATAGAAGCAAATCTGGAAAAGGTCAAAGCCATCCTTGATATGGGATCACCTAAAAGCCTTCAAGAGGTACAACGAAAAGCCCTCTCTTGCTCCCAGTACTCCATCACCCCAAAAGACCATCCTCGCTTTTGGATATCGCGGCGGCGAAGAGCCCGACCTCCAATCTCAACCCCACGGCTTGCTTCATATTGGAAGCCGCTCTCAGGATTAATCAAGAGAATAAGCAAAAGGAGAGGCGTACTTCCGGAAGGTCCATGAGAGGCCTCGGCCTCTTCGGATCGGTTTTCAAGAGATTAGTGTCATCGCCGCCGAGGAAACCCAGACGCCAGATTAATCGAGGCGTAAGAGATCATGTGACGCCTCCTCGTGAAGGATATCTTGGTGTGGGATTCCCGCATGGCCGCAAGAATCGCCAAAAAGGATTCAGGTAGCCAACTGCTACGAGAAGAGACCATCTTCCGCAAAGCGCCGCTCGCCTTCTCACGGCCATGACCTCGGGATGGAGAACAACGACGGTGATGCTGCTGCTGCTGCTGCAAGGCAACCGGACGATGATATCCACCAACACCAAGAGAGTAGTTTCTCGTCCTCAAATGACGGGAGAGCAACCTCCTCCTCATCCTCCTCCTCCTCCTCTAGTTCGGAGGAGAATGTCTCCCGTTCCGTCCGCTCTGACGAAAGCCGAACGCCGGAGTTGCCCTCAAATGGACGCCTAGCCGCTCTTGGGAGATTTATCTCTAAAGCTGGAGAGAAAAACCTCCCACTCTTCCAAGCCTTGCGAAAAGCACCAAAACTGGAGTGGACGGAAGAATGTTAGAAGACCTTTCAGGAGCTTAAAGATTATCTCCAATCGCCTCAATTGCTAGCTAAGCCGCAAGTAGGGGAAGAACTCTACATCTACTTGGCCGCTGCTCCTCGAGCGGTCAGTGCAGTTCTTTTAAGAGAGGACAATGGAGTTCAAAAGCCAAAGAGGAATAGAAGCAAATCCGGAAAAGGTCAAAGCCATCCTTGATATGGGATCACCTAAAAGCCTTCAAGAGGTGCAACGGCTTAATGGGCGCTTAGTCGCTCTTGGGAGATTCATCTCTAAAGCCGGAGAGAAAAAGCTCCCACTCTTCCAAACTTTGCGAAAAGCACCAAAAATGGAACGGACAGAAGAATGTGAGAAGGCCTTTCAGGAGCTTAAAGCTTATCTCCAATCGCCTCAATTGCTAGCTAAGCGGCAAGTGGGGGAAGAACTCTATATCTACTTGGCCGCTGCTCCTCGAGCGGTCAGTGCAGTTCTTTTAAGAGAAGACAATGGAGTTCAAAAGCCAGTCTATTATACAAGTAAGGTCCTTAACGATGCGGAGTCAAGGTATCTACCACTAGAAAAATTGGCTTTCGCTCTTGTCACAGCAGCACGTAGATTGAGGCCGTATTTTCAGGCTCATAAAGTAACGGTATTGACTGACCGGCCCTTAAAGCAAGTCCTCCATAAGCCCGAAAATTCCGGACGTCTAGCCAAGTGGGTGATAGAATTGGGTGAGTTTGATCTCACTTATAAACCCCGAACGGCAATCAAGGCTCAAGTGCTAGCAGATTTTATTGTAGAGTTGACCATTCCCATGGAGGGAGATGAACTCCCGTCACAGGACCTAGAAGAAAGCCCAAGCATCCCATGGTCCTTATATGTTGATGGATCAGCAACAGAAGAAAAGTCTGGAGCTGGCTTCGTCCTTTATTCTCCTTCTAAATGGAAAATTACGACAGTGCTCAAGTTTCAATTCCGAGCGACCAATAATGAAGCCTAATATGAAGCCCTCATCGCAGGATTGCGTTTTGCTCGGGGACTCGGAATTCAACATCTGCATGTAAATTCCGACTCACAGCTAGTCGTGAGCCACACATTGGGAAATTTTGAAGCGAAGGAGGAGAACATGATTAAATACCAGGCAGTGGTGAAAAAGATAGTTCCATGCTTCGCTCACTTCCAGATCGAAAAAATCTGTCGAGCACAAAATGAAGAAGCTGATGCCTTATCTAAAAAATCCACTGCACCCAACAGAGATGCAGAATCCTATTTCAACCTACAGTATCTTCCTACAAAAACTATTGAAGGGTTAGAAGGAGAAGTACAAAATGCAGCAGAAGAGTCAAGTTGGATTGATCCCATTAGAAACTACCTGCAAGGTGGAACTATACCATCCAACAAGGCGGAAGCCAGACGGATCTCTTACAAATCCGCCCAGTACACCATCATTGGCGAAAATCTATACAAGAGGTCCTATACGCAACCCTTCTTATGGTGCCTGCGTCCAACAGAAGCCAAGTATATCCTTCAAGAAATCCATGAAGGTATTGGAGGGGGGCATATAGGAGGCAAAGCCTTGAGTTACAAAGTCCCGCTGACAAGGCTACATCGCCAACATTAACTCAAGATGCGGTGGCGTTCGCCTGAAAATGTGATGCCTGCCAACGGCATTCCAAGATTCAAAGACGACCACCAACATTGCTCACACCAATTATCAGCCCTCGCCCGTTTGCTATTTGGGGAGTTGATCTTCGAGGGCCATTTCCAACTTCGACTCGACAAATGAAGTTTTTGATAGTGGCTATTGATTACTTCATCAAATGGGTAGAAGTTGAGCCCTTGGCCAAGATCACAGAGAAAGCCTATCAGGGATTCTTGTGGCGAACGGTTATCTGTCGATTCAGAATTCCGGTCGCTTTCATTTCTGATAATGGGCGACAATTTGACAACAGGGCCTTCAAAGGCTTTTGTTCCGAGCTCGGAATTGAATCCAGGTTAACTTCCGTAACACATCCTCAAGCCAATGGCCAAGTAGAAGTGCCAAATCGCACCTTGCTCCAAACTCTCAAAACTCGGGTCTCCAAAAATGGAACTAACTGGGTTGAAGAAATTTCGAGCGCACTTTGGGCTTATAGGACAACCACAAGAACCCCCACAGGAGAAACTCCGTTCTCCCTTACTTATGGGGCAGAAGCTGTCATCCCCGCAGAAATAGGAATGCCTACCTGACGGACACAACAAACTTTCTCATCAGAAGAAAATGAGAAGAATCTCCGAGCGGAACTCGATTTACTTGAAGAGCGAAGAGAGGCTGCGGAAACAAAGGTCGCCATCTATCACCAAAGAGTAAAAAGGTTCTATGACACAAGGGTGAAAAGAGTCTTCTTCCAAATCGGTGATCTGGTCTTAAGAGAAAATGAGTTCCAGGGAAACAAAAGTCGAACGGGGAAGCTAACTTCTAATTGGGAAGGCCCTTACGTCATATAGAGAATTGTCCGGGCGGGCACCTATTATCTGGTGAATATTGAAGGAAAAGTGCTCAAACGTCCATTTCATGTGGAACACCTGCGACGCTACTATCAGTAAATCCTATAGCCGTCTCCTAAATGTTTCATGAAATAAAGCTTAAGTCCTTCCCAAATAAAAATGAGGTGAAAATCCCATTCTACAAAAATGAGGTGAAAATCCCATTCCACAAAAATGAGGTGAAAATCCCATTCCTAAAAGATGAGTCGAAATTATTCTACAAGGATAAACGATAATTCTCATCCAGATATAAGGGGCAAAAATCCCGATCGAAATATGAGGCAACAATCTCATCTACAAAGGCAAGGATCTTACTCAACAAATCAAAGTCCCATGATTGGACTAAGAAGAGAAGAAACTGCCATTTACGAGCCAAATGAAGAAAGAAAGGCTTTGCGAAAGACTTCTTACAATGGTTAAAACAATCACTCGGAAATAAATCTTCACCAAAGTAAAGGTTTGTTTTTTTCATTCATATAAATAGAATTACATTCCAAAATGACTAAGTGTTTACAAAACATGTCATAAAAACTCCTAAGAACCACGGCCTTCTGGGCGGTCAGTTGCTTCTGAGGAGTCTGAGTTGGAGGTTCAGAAAGGGCTGGAGCAGGAGCCTCTAGAGTCTTTATAATCTGTAGCTCTTTTAGCTCCGTAAATTTCTTCAAGACTCCAGCAAGCCCCATAGATAAAACTTCCGTAGGAGGAACATGGTGGCCCACCTGCTGCACTACAGAATAAATGCGGGTGGCCCCTTCTTTTTCTTTTGCTCTAAGCCGAGCGACCTCCTTCTCTAGCCTATCCGCTCGCTCTATTAAATCTTTGAGTTCTTGCGAGTCGGATTTGGGAGTTTTTAATCGGGAAGCTAAGTCTTCCTTAAGTGCATCTCGCTCCCCCTTTATTTCCTCCAACTCAGCTTGCACGGCGGCAAGCTCAGCAACCTTCATTTTTAAATTCCATCGGGCTTCGGCGCGCTCATTTTGAGCGGATTTATGTTCCTCCTTCAAACTGCTAGAGTCATCCTGTAACTTTTTGAGGTTCTCCTCAGCAGTATGAAGGGAGCCCTCGGAATTAGCCAGCTTGACCGCTAAGTCATTTTTCTCTTTTTCCATAGCGGCCAATTGTTGATGCCGCTCAACCTTATCCCTCTCGAGAGCATGGATAACAGTGAGCTGCTCCTTTTCCCTTCCCTCCAAGGCCGCCACCTTAGAGCTTAGCTGGGTAATATCTGCCCTACTCGCTTCCATCTTTGCCGAATCTTCTTGACAAAGATCACTGACTCGTTCCTCCCATTGAGCAGTCTATGGAGTAACAAACGAGTTAGAGACAATAACGCCAAATTAGGAAGTAGAAATATAAGAATAGCATTTACCAGTATAGTCGAGCGGAAAAGTTGGTAAGTGGCCTCTTCCCTCCCAGCCCTTCGGAGTTTCGCGGAGAGCTGTTCGGGCCTCATGGCCATCAAAACATCCTTTACGGACCTGGCATCTCGAAAAGGAATATCCTCGGAAGGTAATTCCTTTCGCTGAATTGCCGGCCCCTTTAAGGCTAAGTCCGCCACCCTCAGTTTGTCCAAGAGGGCCGCCTCTCCTGCCTCCGCCTATAAAATAAGCCTCAAGTTAGAAGTTCTTAGTAAAACCATAGATACCCTTAAGAAGTAGATTCTTACCTCCATAAGGAGGATATCCTCTAGCGACTAGAAGAAGGACCCTCTGAAATCGGCGATAAAGCCGGGTGGACTTCCTCCGAGCGGACCTCTTCCTGAGGCAAAGTCGCCTGTTCACTTGTAATTCCGGGACCCGATGCGTCCTCGGAATTATTTCTCTTGGTCCTCTTCTCCCGCGAAAACCCTGCAGCGGGGTCACCTTTCTTGGAAGAGTCGACCTTTTTCCTCTTCCTCTTCCTCTTCTCCTCCTTGGAAGTGTCAGCAACTTTGCTAGATGCTACTTCCTTCTTCTTCCGCCCACGAAGTAAGGGCGGATGAACCTCACCTTCGAAAGAGGCCAAAAGGCCCTTAACGTAGCTAAAACCTTCATCCTCCATCGGATTTCCTGCAAGAATAAATTCCGAAGCATGTTAGACATTACGATTCAAGATTAAACTAAGTTAGATGCACGAGTAAGTCCTACCGGTAGCTACTATTAAACGACATTTAACGAAGTTTTCCTTGGTCAAGAAGTCGTCCATATAAACTTTAGATAACCCCGTCATTTACTTAAAAAGAACCTCTTCTTGTGTCATCTCCTCACAAGCAATGTTCGTTCGGGGAACCTCCCACTTGGTTAGGACACCCCACTCAGACTTACTTTTAACAAAGAAAAACTTACTCTTCCATCGCTTAATGGAAGAGGGGACCTTCCCAAGAAAATTTCTCCCGGAACAAGCCGAGAAATAATACCAGTCGGCATTAGACTCTAGACATAGACTGAACAGCATACGAAACCAACGGACGCTCGGATTTACTCCGTAGTTCTTAAAAACAATAACAAAGCCGTTCAACAACCTCTAAGAATTTGGAGTTAGTTGTGAAGGACACAAGTGGTATTCTTCCAAAATCGCCTTAGCAAAATCAGAAAAAGGAATTCTAAGGCTACCCGATAGCGCATCTTGATAGATGGCTATCTCCCCCTCCATGGGAGAGCTCGCCCTCTCCCCAGAACAAGGAACCCTAACCTTAAACAGAGAAAGGTCTATCTCATACCTCTCTACCAAACTATCGACATCCTTCTGCCCCTGGAGGCTTATGAAGGTGCCAGACCCACTACCCATAGCCCTAGAAGCGGGATGAACCCGCGAACCCTGGACTGGAACGTCCCTAGACTCGTCTAGAGCCGCAACAGAGACCATGAGTTCAGGCTGAGAAGGGATCGAAAGGGGGAGGGAAGCAATAGGTTCACGAGATTCATGAGAAGAATCAGAAGAAGAAGACGCGCTAGCCATACCTTAGAAGAAAAAAGATGAAAAAACGCAAGAACTTTAGAGCAGGGTTCGCCGGAGAAGAAGGGATTATGGGAAGAAGACGCGACTTAGCTTTTGAAACAAAACCTTTTTTCGCCTGTACAACTTTGCTTCTATACAAAGGAGATGAATTCATGGCTGTTAGATCCCAAAGCTGCATCCCGATCGATCCATTAAACCAAAGGACCCCAAATCTGGGCCGTTCAGATAACCATCATGGCCTCTCTTTAAGAAATTCAAAATTCTATCCACGTCAGCACATTAAACGCCGCATGACACACTTAGATAGCCGCGCCCATCATGCTGTTGACAAATCGCACGCCACGCACGTCGTGCCATCTTCTCCCTTTAAATGCGACACAGTGTGAGAGACACGTGTCTCTTTGAAGAGTACCAGGCACTGTACCATGGAACCAACACCATAAAAGACAAATACACACACCCCAACATAGGATCACCAGCAATCATTCTTCTTGAAGAAATCAAATACTTTATGAACAAAAGGATAAACTTTATTTCAGGGTACAACGATAGTGGTATTTAAAAAAAAAACAACAACAACGTGACAAGGCCTAAGTAAACACGTTTTCCGTTCGGAATTTCCTAACTAACAATCCTTGGATCCATCCGAGGACCCGCTCGGATAAGATTCAGAGGAGACGCACGGACTTCCACAGCCGTCACTATCCTCATTGTCACTAGGAAACCCCAGCACACCACGCGGGCGAAGATGGGGGCCCACTTCTCTACGGCAGGAGTCGCTTCCGAACATTTAAACTTCAAAGTGTACACCCCCCGCATAAGTGATAATTAAAAGATTCCCCGCCTCTATATCATGATCAACGTGGAAGGTCTCCAACCCTTCCTCAATACTTATCTCACCTACACCCCTGTCGATAAGCAGAAGGGAGGGCCATACACAGCCATTTGGACTTCAAATGGATGACCCCTGTCCTTAAGTCCCCCAGATGTTCATAAGGAACTTGGGATGCGCAGATGGCAAGAACACTGGGTGAAAGTGAAAAATTTGTAGAAAGACAAACGCTGAGCCATTATACAAAGCTGTCAAGATCTTTGGATTTTGAATAAAACACTTCCCCCTACAAGCTCCTTAAATAGAAAAAACTTAGTGACACTATAGGCTAAAATTCCGGAGAAAAATCTACCTCGATTAAAACAACGACACAGTAAACGTCGGTCACCTATTAAAAGCACATGTACCTTAGACAAGGTCTACACCTACATAGACATGCCAACTAAGAAAGATACTTGTTCTCGAACCAAGGGAGAAGTGCGGTTAACTCACCCCTCGCTCAGATTTTTCGAACAAGTGCACTTTCGGGGGGACTAGTGTTACGGATATATTTGGTAAGACGCGTGTCATCGACCTAAATGGCCACCTGTTATACACAGGACTACGTCCCTTTGGCCGCGCGGCAATATCATCAAATATCCTGGTATAATTCCGTTCGGCAAAGGCAAATAAAATGAGGGTTTAACCCCACAAACAAATCCGTCGGAATTAATTCCAACCTTCTTATCCACAAGGCGTGAGGATCTCATAAGAGGCTTATAGCCACCTAGGGTAGAAAATATCTAACGCCTCTACAGTAAGTAGATCTTATCCACGTGCCTCTACAGTAGGCAGATATTTTCTACTTACCTACGTATATAGCACCTACGCAGTAGGCAGATATTTTCTTACCGCCTTAGAAGATGTTGCGTATAAAAACCGGCGTCGCCCTTAGGATCGACACCGATCTAGCCGAACTGTTAAGAATTTATATTTAAGGGACTAAGATCGGAGATCATCCAAGACAAAAATAAAAGACATCAATTTTATGTGGGAAAACCGCGTAAATCCGGGGAAAAAAACCACTGGCCTCGCTGAGGAGGCAATTCACTATGTAATTTAAGAGAAATTTCAAGCCTTCGAAAAGAAGATATCCTCTAATGATTTCCAAGAGGTGTAGATAAGTCATGGTAGACATGATGTAGTGAAGAGCATAAAAGTGAAGAGCATAAGATAATTAAGAGTCATTATAGGCATGAATATACGTCACCGGGATTCAGCGGAGAGGGACTGCAGTTTGGCTCGGCCTTGAAGATGGTCGGATTTGGAGCACTCCATTCAGTCGGGTCGGATTTGATGACGATCGGATTTGACTTGGGTCGGAATTAACCTTGGGGTCGGAATTGACTTGGGGTCGGAATTAACCTTGGGGTCAGAATTAACCTTGGGGTCGGAATTGACATATGGTCGGAATTAACTTAGGTGGGTCGGACTTAACCTTGGGGTCGGAATTGACATGGGGTCGGAATTAACTTTGGGGTCGGAATTAACCTTGGGGTCAGAATTGACTTGGGGAGGTCAGAATTAACCTTGGGGTCGGAATTAACCTTGGGGTCGGAATTGACTTGGGGGGGTCGGAATTAACCTTGGGGTCGGAATTAACCTTGGGGTCGGAATTGACTTGGGGGGTCAGAATTAACCTTGGGGTCGGAATTGACAAGGGGTCGGATTTTTTTAGAGTTGTTCTTCTTTTCTGAGTTGCTCTTCTTTTCTGAAAGTTGCTCTTCTTTTCTAAGTTGCTCTTCTTTTCAGAGTAAGAGAGAACCATAGTTTCTTGAGCACATATTTCCTCCCTTTTATGGTCCAAGGACCGCCTCCTTTTATAAAAGCTCATAACTTAACCCTTAAGAAATCCAAGGCAGTGGAGAACAAAGGCGGTGGAGAAGGCTGAGTCAGAGGCGGTGGAGAGATTGGGATTTTATTGTGCCATTTTACAAATTAACCCTTATGTTTTGGGATAATTATATCATTATAAACGCCACGTGTCGGCGTCTTATAGGTTTAACCATTTTACCCCGTATCATAACTCCCCCCCTAAGTACACTTGCGTCCGAGGTCGAACTGTGGTCGGGTCATTCCCGGACACAGGTTGACTCGGAAAGCTGAGTGTATAAGCGGGGTCGGTTGGGTTGGTTGTAGCTTTGAGGTGAGTGGCTTTGGTGGAGAGACTCGGAATACGAGTGTGTACACTCGGCCCCATGAGGGGACTTTGAGACTGAAGAGAGCGACCGAATTGAATCTACCGAGCCCTGAAAAGGGCAGCTAAGCTGAATTTGCCGGGCCCTGAAGAGGGCGACTAAGGTTAAGCCCGAAGAGGGGGTCTTTGACGAGCGAAGTGGCTCGGCCCTTGAGGGACTTTGTGCGAGATTTTTGTCTCGACCCCGTGAGGGGACTTTGAATATAAGCACATAGGCTCGACACCACAGGGGGATTTCATTACGAGCGCATGGGCTCGGTTTTGTGGGAGGACTTTAAGTACGAGCGCATGAGCTTGGCCTTGTGGGGGGACTTTAATCGAGTCGAAGGACTCGGCCCTTGGATGGGACTTCGAACGAGTCGAAGGACTTGGCCCCATGTGGGACTTTGAACGAGTTGAAGGACCCTGCCCTGAAATGGGACTATGAGTTGAGTGCGCTTGGCCCCGCGGGGGGACTTTAAACAAGCCATTGGGCTGTTTTTTCAAGATGAGATTTTTGCCTCATCTTTGATTGTTTGGATGAGATTTTTGCCTCATCTTTGATTTTCAAGATGAGATTTTTGCCTCATCTTTGATTTTTGCCTCGGCTCGAGATTTTTGCCTCGGCCTTGGTGGAGGGTACTGAGATCGAGCCATTGGGCTTGACCCTTAGAGAGGGGTTTGAATACGAGCGAGGACACTCGGCCCCGTGGGGGGACTTCGAATACGAGCACGTGGGCTCTGCACCACAGGGGGTTTTAATTACGAGCGCATGGGCTCGTCCTCGTGGGAGGACTTTAAGTACGAGCGCATGAGCTCGGCCCCGTGGGGGGACTTCGAATACGAGCACGTGGGCTCTGCACCACAGGGGGTTTTAATTACGAGCGCATGGGCTCGGCCTCGTGGGAGGACTTTACGTACGAGCGCATGAGCTCGGCCCCGTGGGGGGACTTCGAATACGAGCACGTGGGCTCTGCACCACATGGGGTTTTAATTACGAGCGCATGGGCTCGGCCTCAAGGGAGGACTTTAATCGAGTCGAAGGACTCAGCACTGAAATGGTACTTTGACTAGCGAGTGCGCTCGGCCCCGGGGGGAAATTTCAACAAGACATTGGGCTTTCTTCCCTTGTGACATGCTGCTCCAAGTTCATGGAGTGTTCAAATTGGGCACTTGAATCTTGGAGGCTTGGGGGTCTCATTGAAAGTGAAAGATCAAGTAACAGAGAAAACAATCTCAAGTTAGAACAACAGTTTAGAAAGTGCTAAGTGCAATTGTTCAAGCCAGAAAAATAGAGAAGCTGCTAGTATAAAACAGAAACAGAGGGTATAACTATTGAATTTGCCATTGGATGGCAACCCCCTACTTGTTTTTATTTAATATCATCTCTTAGAAGGAGGTTGATCATGTTGTTGAATCCTGTCTGAGTTTTTGAACTCATGTTGAAAAGGAAATTTACGAGCTCTAAAACTCGGCTCTAAAAAGAGATTTTAGTTTAGTCATTGCGAAACAACTTTTTGATCGGTTTTATTCACTAAAATTGGGTAAATTGGTGAAGCATATCGGATTGCTAATGAAATTCTGAGGCAATCAAAGGGTCCACAATTGTTTCAGGTTCAGAAGGAACTTAATCAAATTAGCCAAAGTGCAAGTAATATCATGCCTCATCTTTTACTTTCAAGATGAGATTTTTGCCTCATCTTTGATTTTCAAGATGAGATGTTTTGCCTCATCTTTCATTTGGAGATATTTCACACGAGGCTTAAAAATCTTGGATTAGATCAAAGCTTTAAACAGTTTATCTCAATATACTGAGGTGCAGTGCAAAAATTACTGAAATTTAAAGAGGATCAAAGACGCATACAGCTGCTTACTGCAATCTAATAATAAAACACCAAAGTTTTCTCAGAATTCAAAGAATGCAATGGTTTCAATAAATTATGCTTCTTGAGAGGGGCCATGAAATTGGTTTTATCCAATACTCTCAGTACTTTGACATCACTAAGCATGATTTCTATGCTACTTCGTTATGGGTTTAATTTGACTTTTGGGACCTTGATGTTCTAAGCAAAGAATGCATCTGTGATCCAAATAATTTAAGAAACATCGCATCGGCTTGGTCAGCTATAGTTGACATAACTTTTTGATCTGGTCCCCACAGACGGCGCAAAACTGTTGCGGCTAAAAACCGGCGTCGCCATTAGGATCGACACCGATCTAGCTGAACTGTTAAGAATTTATATTTAAGGGACTAAGATCAGAGATCATCCAAGCCAGAAATAAAAGACATCAATTTTACGTGGGAAAACCCCGTAAATCCGGGGAAAAAAACCACGGGCCTCGCTGAGGAGACAATTCACTATGTAATTTAAGAGAAATTACAAGCCTTCGAAAAGAAGATATCCTCTAATAATTTCCAAGAGGTGTAGATAAGTCATGGTAGACATGATGTAGTGAAGAGCATAAGAGTACAGAGCATAAGATAATTAAGAGTCATTATAGGCATGAATATACGTCACCGGGATTCAGCGGAGAGGGAGTGCAGTTTGGCTCGGCCTTGAAGATGGTCGGATTTGGAGCACTCCATTCAGTTGGGTTGGATTTGATGACGATCGGATTTGATTTGGGTCGGAATTAACCTTGGGGTCGGAATTGACATGGGTTCGGAATTGACTTGGGGTCGGAATTAACCTTGGGGTCAGAATTGACATGGGGTCGGAATTGACTTAGGGGGGTCGGAATTAACCTTGGGGTCGGAATTGACTTGGGGGGGTCGGATTAACCTTGGGGTCGGAATTAACCTTGGGGTCGGAATTAACTTGGGGGGGTCGGAATTAACCTTGGGGGGTCGGAATTAACCTTGGGGTCGGAATTGACTTGGGGGGGTCAGAATTAACCTTGGGGTCGGAATTGACATGGGGTCGGATTTTTTTAGAGTTACTCTTCTTTTCAGAGTTGCTCTTCTTTTCTGAGAGTTGCTCTTCTTTTCTGAGTTGCTCTTCTTTTCAGAGTAAGAGAGAACCAGAGTTTCTTGAGCACATATTTCCTCCCTTTTATGGTCCAAGAACCTCCTCCTTTTATAAAAGCTCATAACTTAACCCTTAAGAAATCCAAGGCGGTGGAGAACAAAGGCGGTGGAGAAGGCTAAGTCAGAGGCGGTGGAGAGATTGGGATTTTATTGTGCATTTTACAAATTAACCCTTATGTTTTGGGATAATTATATCATTATAAACGCCACGTGTCGGCGTCTTATAGGTTTAACCATTTTACCCAGCATCAGAAGATATTATTCACCGCCTTACTCACTGCCTTACTTACCGCCTTTCCTAAACAGCCTTTAAGTTGTTATAAAAGAAGGGCAATAATAGAAAGAGAAGGACAAGAAAATCATTATACAAAGAGCTAACTTACTTTTAAGACTTCCTTCTCTCAAGCTTTCTGACTTAAGCATCGGAGTTAAATCAGGGCAGAAAGGCCCAATTCCGATCGCCCCCTTTCTCCTTTTCACAGATTCACCCCAAAGCAAAGAGTTGATAATTCCGTTCAAGAGCTGATAATTCTGATCGGAATTCCAAAGCATACCCTGCGTTCCTTGTTCAGAAGTTGAAGTAAGCGTCCACACCAACTATAAATTTCAACCGTTTGTCAAAGGTTGAGACCAGATCACGAGGCAAAGTAGCCAAAGCGGGAGGTGGACCAGTTTTTGGCATCAACATGTTATATATGGTATTGGTCATCTAAGTTGCGACAGCTCGGATTACCCATAGGATTCCTATGTGTGTAGATAGCGAATGCCTCCCAATGTGTAGATCTACTTCAATAGATCAGGGTTGTGAATATACCGAGAGATCAGGTATTAAGGTGAGAGACTCCTTTAGATGTATTATTCCCACAACTCTTCCAAAGTATAGGTTCCCTAGAAAGCTAATGCAATGAGGGTATTAGGTTAGTAATATGCCCCGACTGAGGGTATGAAAGTATTAAAGGTACTCTTGGTCCATAACCTAGGAATCTTCAATTAGCAATCCATACATATCATTATCTACAAACATCTTGAGGGGATTCATTGCTCGAGTATGTTCCTTTAATTATTGACTGTCATCACTACTCACACCGAGTTAATTTCTGCGTCCTTGTTATTTAGCAATTAGATTAGACTTCACCCAAATTTTTGGTTAGACTAGGTAGTATGCAATTAGATAGCACTAGTGATGTAGGTCTCTGTGGGTTAGACATCCAACTCTTATAGTCCACTTTACTGCTTGATAAGACCCGTGCACTTGCGGTATAAGCATAAGAATTAGGCTCAATCACTTATACTCATATGAACCTGTATGTTGTTGCACACTTTTCTTCTGTCGCTGATGTCCACGCCCTCACAATAATCAAGGTCCAGGGTTCCCATCAACAAACCTTTATGGATGATTTTTTTTGTTTTGGATTATGGAGTAACTGTTGAGGATGTTGTTTTTATGACAACGATGATGTCTCAGCAGTATGGAGGCCTAACGAACCCAAGTAACTACAGGACCTATTGGATTTCTTTCAATCGAAATGGAATAGGACAAGTTGAGCCACTTCAAACAAATTTGAAGTGAAGTGACAGGCAGCTTACTCTCCTTCATTTTATGGAGAAGGGTGTTACTGAAGTCTAGCTAGGGATTTTAAACTAGCGCTTCTTTGGAGACAACCCAAGGGAATAATGTTTTGATCGAGTTGTATTTTCAATCCTAGTATAGATTTCATGCTTTCTTATGTCTAGGTTTGCATTAGATCCAGTTGGGTGCTTAGGTGTTAAGAATAGCTTATATTGAGTCATGTAGGTTAGTGTTGCTTGCTGCAATTTTCTACTTTCTTTTAGTGTTAGCAATAAGGGTTGGTATTGTGAATGATTTAATGTTCAATTCGAGTTTGGGGAGTGAATTACACCTCAAAAGCAAATAATTGTCATAGAGTAAAATTCATGCTTTTAGTATCTAAATTGGAAAAGTTTAGTCATGATTAGGTAATTACATGTCTATAATGTGCTCCAGGGTCAAGATGAATTATAGTTCGATATTTGTGACTCTCAGGACTACAGAAAATCTAATTTCTTCAGTGTGAGACGCTTTGTTCCTCCCAAGTGACGCATCTCACGTGACTATTTAACAACACCCGAGAATTCATGATGCATCACTCAAACCAAGCGACGCGTCACACACTGACTTCGAGCCAGACCAAGAATTTGCAATGCGTCTTAAACTCGCATCACACTAGCGATGGCGATATACGTCACATAGCGGGATTTAAGGTTTTTAAGGAGGCGCTAGTGGCATTTCTACTATTTGTTCTTACCGCCAGCTCCCTTCTTTCATGCGTATTCAGTAGTGAACCTTTCCCCAAGATGCCCCAAGCCTTGATGAGGGTGATTCTTGCCTCTTCACCCATTCGTATGTGCCTCTACCCCTAGATTTTTGTGCTTTCTCCTCTTTGTCATTGGTGAAACTTTAGTACTGTTGTCCACTAGAGAGAGAGAGTGTGGAATCATCATCCTATGATATTTATTGTGATTTGAATTTTTGTCGTCCATTTTTTAATAGGAGGGGATGAAAATTTTTCTTTATCCCAGACCCTACATTAGGATTGCTTATTTGTCGCACTGCTAATTTTTTATTTTATGCAATCTCGCTTGATGAATGTTGTACCCCTTGCCCATACAATTGATGCATTCTATTTGTACTTTTCATTGTGGAGCTTCCAACTATCATTCATTCTAATACCCCTTAGCCTCACTTGTTATTGTTTTTATTGATCATGTCATAGGGACCCTCGTCCAAGGTATCACACTCTCGGTCCATACATGAATGCTTCCAACACTTTCTCGATGATCTATCTGAAAGAAGAGGGGATACCGCTTGTCCGCCTCTACGGAATACCCCACTACCCCGCACCAGTCCTAAGTCCCACACAACTTACAACAGTGGTGAATGGTCCCTTAGAACTGCCTATTCTCTCTGGAGGCCGAGATGGCGGAGCTCTGGTGCTCGTATCTGCATTATCGCAACAACTTCAACACACACTTCTCTTATTGCAGGGCCCCTGCACCGGCAGGTCACTCATCGGCTCCGTCCCCCATGAGTGTGGACCCCCACGATGTCGGGGCACTAGATGTTGGACCCCATTGATCAAAGGAAAGTATTAGTTTTTCTTTCTATTATGTTCCCTCACACTTCCTCCCTGACGTGTTATCAAGGACAATGAGTAGTCATGAGTTTTTTTGTGTGGGGGGGGGGATATGATATTTTGTGTTATGTTAGCATCTTGTTACTGTTGTTATCTCTTTGTACTAAAACTTGTTTGCAAATCATATTTATATGATAGTTGAGTGCATAATTTGGGCATATTGAAAATTTTTGCATAAGTTTTAAAGTAACAAGATGAACCCTTCCACATAATGTGGTTGCTTAGCTAATGTAAATACTTGTGCCATACAATGATTTAGGAGGAACTTCATTCTTTCCCATGCTTAGAATAGTCGTATATAGTATATAATCTTGTAGTTAGAATCATTTATTTAAAATTTACTTTTACTTAAGTTTGTACGCCTTATAGAGACGTTTATGCCTCGTGGAATAGAAATAGGGTATGAATCTCTTAGAAGTCAAGTACTATTCGAAACATAGGGGAGAATATAAAAGGTGGGGGCACAAGTGATCTCTTTAAACATTAGGATGATTATCTTGTGCCATTTTTTTTTAAAAAAAAAAAACTAAATCAACTAACTATATGTACATACGTGTTTGTTCATAAGGCAAAGAGATAGTAAAAAATGTGGGAGCAATTGTTTCCCCTAACGATTATGCCTTCTAGTAGTAGAAGGTAACTAACGTCTAGACTTTGTAGATTTGTGCTTCTAATTTTATTCTGTGTTCATGCACTAATTTGTATGGCATACAATATTCTTGTAAAGGTAGAATAAATTTTTGCAATTCTTGTACAAGAGTATAGAATATCTTAAATCTTGATGAGTAATAGCTTGAGAAATGTAGTTCCTTCACTCTTTCGCACAAGTACTCGTATTCAATGCGGATGGAGAAGAAACCAACTTATATAAACTTAATCATTGTTTGTATGAAAATAATTGTGAATTCTTATGGACAAGCAATGGTTTGAGTTTGGGTGTATGTTAGCTCTCTAAGGGGTTTCTTGTACGGTATATGCTTCATGTTTACGGCAGAACATGTGTATTAATGGATAGATTTGTGCATGTTTAGTCCTAATTCTTTTAAATTGTAGAACTTGTTGTAGCCCACTCGGATTATGCATGTTTTAGAAAATTTTGATAATTATGGGTATTAATCTGAGTTATTTATGATTGTTCCAGGAAAGGGCGATTCTCAGCGTCTATTACGAGCTATGCAAGTGGAAGAATGCCCAGGAGCAGTGCAAAATGAGTTGCGGTCAAACAAGTCTCCATAGAGTAGTTATGACAGTATGAGCAACGTCCCTTACAAGTTGAGACACGTCTTTATTCATGCTGCAGTCAACTGATAGAAAATTGTAATTTTGCAACTTGTCGCACAAGTCCGTAAGATGCGTCGCTAACACGTAATTGCAACTGCTCGAGCAATACAGATTTGTGACTTGTCACTCCACTTGGAGATCAATGACTGTGATCCAACTTGGTAAGGAGTAAACACAAGGAGGGATTCAACAAGGGACACACCGAAGATCCTGAGAGCCTCAAAGCAATTTGGTGAAGAGAAGGCTTCAAATAAGGGCTAAGACCAGAGGGTCTTCACTGCCTAGGACTCAGTCCTCTCCCATCGAGGCCGTCTTCGTCATGATGTGGACCAGGGCTTGTGCCTTGATCACAACCTAGGACTTGTATGCGATGTCGAACTCGCTTAACTCGATAGCCAACTTCAATAGCCTCCCGGAGGTCTCAGGTCTTTGTAGTATCTGCCTCAAGGGTTGATCGGTGACGATGGTGATCCGTTGCGCTTGAAAATATGACCTAAATCTCGAAGCCGAGGTAACCAGGTCATACACCAACTTTTTGATAGGCAAGTACCTTAATTTGAGGTTGTTCAATACTCGGGTAGTATGGTAAACCAATAGTTATACCCCGTCCTCCTCCTTGATGTGCACTGAGCTTACCGTTTGGGTGGAGGCCGCCATATAGGTAAAGAGCTTATCGCCTTCTCAAGGCTTGGTCAACATCAGAGGGGAGCTCAGGTACTCCTTCAGTTGTTTGAAGGCTTTTTTCCCACTCTTCTATCCACTCAATCCATCTTCGGGGCCTTTCAGAGTACCTTGAAGAATGGAAGACTCTTCTTCCCGGATTTTGAGATGAACCGATGATAAGTGTTCAAATTATCATATTTCATTATCAAAATTTTATATACTTAGCATGTAATCATACATAAATTGTGGGCCGCCGGTACTTAAAATGTGTTACTTTTGTGAATCTGGATATATCAGTGCAATTCGATAAGAATGTTCAGAATTTGAAGAAGAATTAATAGAAGAAAGTTGAAAGAGAAAATCAGACGGTCCCGTTTGAGAGAAAGACGGTCCCGTCTATAACACTAGACCCTCTCTGATTTGCTGAGTGAACTGGGTGGGAGACGAGAACGTCTGTCTCACGAGCTTTCCGAATTGACACTGAAGCAGACAGCCTTGTCCAACTCTTGAACATGTTGAACATGAAGCTGAGGACGAGCTTGTCCAACTCTTGGACGGGGTCGTCGATGAAGAAGAACCCTAGGCTGAACTGAGGACAAGCCCATCCAACTCATGGACGAGGTCATCTATGTAGAAGGGAATGGATGAGATCAGAATCAAAGACAGTGGATGACCTCGTCCAATACATGGACGGGGTCACCCATTTAGAAGAAAACTGAGCAAGAGCTGAAGACGGGGTCGTGCAAGAGAAAGACAAAGTCGTACATACCAAATTCAGCTTCCAAACGGACCCGCCCACTAGTTAATGGTCCCGTCTATAACGGGCCCTCAGTAATGCTGATCTGTTGATTTTAAGAGCCTCGTAAGATACATTCTGATCCTAATGGTGCTGAGGGCTATAAATATTAAAATTAGGGTTTTGAGAGGAGCTTCAAATCCCATTCACCACACTTGGAGGCTCTCTTCACCCATCATCACCATTTTCTACCATTAAGAAGGATTCATCGATCTTGAAAGGAAAAACTGGAGCAAAGAGCATTACTAGACGACGACAAAGCATCAGGTAAGTATATGCTAACGGTTCTCGGCAACAACATTCTGAACAACGTATCACTGTCCTATATCTTTTTTAGTAGTTATTATTATATTTGCTTTATGTTCCTCTTTAATGAGTAACTAATTCTTTAGACACTTGGCAATTGATGAACTCTTGGGTTAGGGTTAATGTGTGACAATATTGCTTTGCTTGTTTGATTAATTATTATGGATTGAGATCTATTGATTATATTCATCTCATTGAATGCTTACTTTGTGACAACCCTAGTATTCAATAGGTTTATATGAGGGTAGAAGCGAGCCCCTCATCGCATTAGAACTACCTTAATAAAAGGGATTGTGTATGTACCTAGAACTCGGGCATTAAGGAGAGTAACTCTTTTATACATCTTATTCCCACAGTCCTTTCAAGAAGTAGCTTCCCTAAAACCCACTCAATATTAGTAATTCGGCCGCGACAGCGGGAGTGGAAGCAATATAGGAACCTGATGGGATACAACCGCAAGTATACGGGTCACAACAAGTAATAAAAGTGGACTTATAAGTCGGGTTATCGATCCTCAGGGAGAAGGAAGTACTAGTACCCACTAATTGTCTATTATCTAGTCGATCGAAGATGAGTGGTTGTAAACTAATTCTAAAATCAAGATCAAATTGAGAACACTAGCTATGCGATCAAATTACTCTTGATGACAATCATTCATGAAAAGGGGATCCTTGGGTGATTGAATTCCCCTTGTATTTTTGAAAGATGGATGAGACTCTCTATGTTCATACTTGGTGAATTCTTGGCCAAGGGTTCCTAATATGCTTGCACTCGCTCTCTCGAGGTGAATTACTAATCCTAGTGCCCTTACCGATGATGCTCTAGGGAACCTAATTCTTGGAGGGATTATGGGAATAATACATCTAAAAAACTAGCTCTCCTTAGTACTTGGGCTCCCGGTATACTCACAATCCTCTCTATTGGAGATGGTCTACACATGGGGAAGCACTCGCTTCTTCCCCCATATGGACTATGAAAATCCTTCCCAGCTCTTATAACGTAGAGGGATTAACATACATTAAAACATCCAATAGACACATAGATTCAACAAAGCATTCATACATAGAGAATAATCATCAATTAAACCATACACAAGGGTTCATCAACACCCAAGTATCTACAAAATTAGCTCTCCATGAGAGAAGAGCAACGATCCAATGCAAAGATAAAAGAAATCAAAGAGTTCATGATAGAAAACACTATTATATACACCGTTGGTGGATTCCCTGATTCATCACCAATGTCTTTCCCTTCTCTTCCTCTAATGGCTTGATGATGAAAATCTCCAAGCCTCTAATCAAGATTGCTTTTCCCCAAAGTTGTCCTCCTTGTAAAACCCCTAATTAGTCGGGTTATATACCCCTCTTTAGGGATTTAGGATGCCAATTACCATTCTTCCCTTGCCTGGACTCCAGGTTGACTCGTACGGCCGTGCGTCAGGTCGTATAAGATCCCGTATAGCCTTATACGAGGTAGTGAATAGCCCTCAAAGATTGATTGTAGAGACCCTTGATTCTCCAGGTCCATACGGGCCTGCCATGGTGCTTTCTCCAGAAATAGTCCGTGTTGTTCTCAATTTCTCTCGCAAAGCTTCCTTTCTCCCTGGGTCTTGATATTTTGCCCTATTTATCAAGAATAACACTTTTTAGTACTTGTAGGCTATAATTTTCCCAAATCAACATGTAAAGTGTTGATGCCAAAAACTGGTCTACGTCACGCTTTGGCCACTGTTGCCTCGTGATATGGCCTCAGCTTTCGGTCAACGGTTAAAATTTATAGTTGGTGTGGACGCTTATTTCTGCTTACGAACAGGAAGCGCGGAAAACATTATGAAAACTCCGGTTGGAATTACCCATGAGCGAACCTGTAAAAAAGAGAGGGTAGTGAGCGGAATTGGGCCTCTCTGCCCGGATTCAGCTCCGATGCTTAAGTCAGAAAACTTGAGTAAAGAGTCTTTAATTTAGGCAATTCTCTGTGTGATAAGCTTTTTTCGATCTCCCTTTTCTTCTATTGACGCTCTCCTTTTATAGCACCTTAGAGGCGGTTCAGGAAAGGCGGTGGAATGAGGCGGTGAGTTGAGGCGGTGAGTTAGGTAAATATCTCTTAAGGCGGTAGGAAAATATCTGCCACCTAGTGCGTAGGTAACACGCAGGCAAAACGGGGTAGATATCTGTCCACTGTAGCAAGTGGATAAGGCCTACTTACTGTAGGGGCGTTAGATATTTCTCTCTCTCTCTCTCTCTACCTCTCTCAAGGGGTCATTATAATTCCGACGGACTTGTTTGTGAAGAGGGCTGTTATAATTCCGACGGACTTGTTCGCATGATTGAATCCTCACGCTATTTGGTTTAACGGAATTGAGTAAAGACCTTATTGCCATGTGGTCAAAGGAACAAGTGGTCCTTTAGGTTAATGACATCCGCCTTCACCAAATATATCTCAGAACACTAGTCCTCCCCAAAGTGTACTTGTTCGAAAAATCTGAGCGAGGGGTGAGCTAACCGCACGTTTTGCTTGGTTCGAGAACAAGTATCGTTCTGAGTTGGCATGTCTATGTAGGTGCAGGCTTTGTTTACGGTTACCTATGTCTAAAGTGCATGTGTTTTAATAGGCGTAATCGACAAGCATCGTGTTATCCTTTCGCTGTTATCGAGGTAGATTTTTTGCTCCGGAATTTTCGTCTACAGTGTTGATAGGTTTTTCTATTTAAGGGCTTGCATGAATGGTGGTTTTAGGCAAAAAATCTTTTTATACTCTTGTATCCTTGTATCATGGCTCAGCGCTTGTCTTTTTATAAGTTTTTTACTTTTTCTCAGTGTTCTCGACACCTACGGATTCCTAGTTCCTTTTACGAGTATCTATCGGAATTAAGGACTGGAATAATCCACTTGGTAAGTCCGAACGGCTGTGTATGGCCTGCTATTCTGTTAATCGACAGGGGGGTTGGTGAGATGAGTATTGACGCTGGGTGGGAAGCTTTCCATGTGGATCATGACGTGGAAGCGGGGGACCTCTTAATCTTTACCTATGCAGGGGGTACACGTTTCGAAGTTGAGATGTTTGGAGATGACTCCAGCCGCAGGGAGGTGGGCCCTCACCTTCGCCCCCGTGCCGAACCCGGTTCCTCTAATGATAATGGGGACAGTGATGGTTGTGGAAGTCCGTGCGTCTCTTCTGAATCTTATCCAAGTGTGTCTTCGGACGGGTCTGCGGATATTTCATTTTAGTCCGTCGGACAACGTGCTTTTTGTTATTTTGCTTTGTTGGCGTTTCACTATGTAAGCTGAATAAATGACGTTTGTCGTTTTGTTTCTAAATCCTTGATATTTTTATGTGGCCTTTACTGGCAATCCTATGTTGGAGTGTGTGCTTTGTCTTATGCGGTACAGGCTCTACTTTCCACGAAACGTCCCTTGCTTCCTAAGACGACACGTGTCTCTTTTACTATTTAGCATTAAAGGGGGATAGTGGTGCGACGTGCGCTGCGTGCGCGTTTGTCAACGTTATGATGGGTGATGAGCATGGCTTCCCATGTGTGTCAGGTGGCGTTTGGTATTGCTGACGTGAGCAGAATTTTAAACCGTTTCGAGGAAGTGTAATGATGGTTATTTTGAACGGTTCAGATTTGTGGACTCTTGGTTCGACGGCTCTGATCGGAATACCATCCTAAGATCTAACGGCCACGAATTCGTTGCCTTTGTATATAAGCGGAACCGTACAGGCAGCAAAAGGTTGTTTCAAAAATCGAGTCGCGTCTTCTTCTCCAGATTTCTTCTTCTCCGGCGAGCCTTGGTCCTGAGCTTTCTGCGTTTTTCTTATCCTTTTTTCTTTCCTAAGGTAATGGCTAGCGCTGCTTCTTCCTCCTCCAGTTCTTCTTATGAACCCTCGATTCCTTCTCCTTCCAGTTCTTCTCATGAACCCTCGATTCTTTCTCCGTCCAACCCTACGGCTTCTGTTGCGATTTCGGGTTAACCTGGAGGCGTCCCAGTCCAGGGTTCGCGGGTTTACCCTGCCTCTAGGGCAATAGGTAGAGGGTCGGACACATTCATAAGCCTTCTAGGGCACAAAGATGTAGATGACCTAGTAGAGAGATACAAGATTGACCTCTCTTTATTTGAGGTTAGGGTTCCTTGTTCGGGGGAGAGGGCGAGTGCCCCCAGGGAGAGGGAGATAGCTGTTTATCAAGACGAGTTGTTAGGCGGGCTTAGGCTTCCTTTCCCTGATTTTGCTAAGGCAATCCTAGAGGAATATCATTTGTGTCCCTCGCAGTTAACTCCGAACTCTTGGAGACTGCTCAAGGATTTGTCATGGTTTTCAAGAACTATGGGGTAAATCCGTCGGTCCGTTGGTTCCCCCTGTTGTTTAGCCTTTGCTTGGAGTCTAATGCCGACTGGTATTATTTCTCGGCTCGCCCTGGGAGAAAGTTTCTAGGGAAAGTTCCTTCTTCCATCAAACGATGGAAAAGCAAGTTTTTCTTTGTTAAATGTAAGTCCGAGTGGGATATCCGAACAAGGTGGGAGGTGCCCCGTGCGGACATTACTTGTGAGGAGATGTCCGAAGAAGAGGGAATTCTTCTTAAGTCAATGACGGGGCTATCCAAAGTCTATATGGATAGGTTTTTGACCGAGGAAAACCTCATTAAGTGTCGTTTAATAGTGTCTAATGGTAGGATTCGCTTGCGTGCTCAATTTAGTTTGGTTTTGGTTTGTGATGTCTAACCTTATTCGGAATTTGTTTTGCAGAAAATCCGATGGAAGACGAAGACTTGAGTTATGTTAAGGGTCTTCTGGCTTCTTTCGAAGGCGAAGTTCATCCGCCCTTGGCTCGCGGGCGGAAAAAGAAGGAAGTGGTACCTAGCCAAGGTGCCGATACCCCTAAAGAGGAGAGGAAGAAGAGGAAGAGAAAAGAGACTGACTCTTCCAAAAAGGGGGCTAAAAGTGACCCCAGGGCAGGGTCCTCACGGGAGAGGAGGACCAAGAGAAAGAATTCCGAGGACGTATCGGGTCCCGGAATTGTAAGAGAACAGGTGGAGGCGCCTCGGGAAGAGGTTCGTGCGGAAGAAATCCGCCCGGCTTTATCCCCAATTTCTGAAGGTCCTTCTTCCAGTCGGCCTGAGGATGTCCTTCTTATAGAGGTGAGGATTTCTACACACACATTTTCCTATGGGTGTTTCATGCTTCGTTCAGAACCTTTAACTCTCTTTCCTTTTCTCTTTTTTTTTATATATATAGGCGGAGGCAGGAGAAGCGGCTCTCCTGGATAAATTGAGGGTGGCGGACTCGGTTCTAAGGGGATCGCCATCTCAAGGCAAGGGGGTGTCCTCCGAAGACATTCCTTTTCGGGATGCCGCTTCGGTAAAGACTGTTCTGATGGCCATGAGACCCGAACAGCTCTCCTCCAAACTTCATAGAGCTGGGAGGGAAGAGGCTATTTCTCAGTTATTCCGCTCGGTTATGCTGGTAAGGATTATCCTTGTGTTGGTTTTACTTTTTAGCTCGGTATTAATGCCACTAACTTATTTGTTTGCTATTTCGTAGACTGCGCACTGGGCGGACCGAGTCGATAATCTTTGCCAAGATGATTCGGCAAAGATGGAAGCGTTTAGGGCGGAAATCGCCCAATTGACTTCTAGGGTGGTGGCCTTGGAAGGGAAAAATAAAGAGCAGCTCGCCATTATCCATGCTCTTGAGATGGATAAGGTCGAGCGGCTCCAACAACTAGCTGTCGCGGGAAAGGAGAAGGATGATTTTGCGGCGGGTTGTTCTGCTTCGAGGTGCCTTCCTTACTGAGAGGAGAATATTAAAAGTTGCGGAGAACTCTAGTAGTTTGCAAAAGGAACTTCAATCTACAGGAGAGGCGGTCAAGCGATGGGATGAAGCTAAAAAAAGCCGAACTCGCTGCTGCCCAGGCGGAATTGGAGGAGCTAAAGGGGGAGCGTGACGTACTTAAAGAGGACTTAGCTTCCCGATTGACAACTTCTAAACCCGACTCGCAAGAAATCAAGGATTTAATAAAGCGGCGGATAAATCGAAGAAGGAGGTCAGGGCTTAGGGCTTAAAGCTAAGGAAGGGGCCACCCGTATTTATTTGGTGGTACAACAGGGTGGGCCGCCATATCCCTCCTGCTTGGGAAGTTTTGTCTATGGGTCGGGGGTTTTGAAGAAATTCAGAGCTCAAAGAGCAACACATTACCAAGACCAGGAGGCTTCATCCCGCCCTTTGGAGCCTTCTACTCAAGTTCCCTCAGAAGCAGGTGGCTGCCCTGAGGGTCCTAGTTCTTAGAATGTTTTCTTTTGTGAATGTTCTTGAGAATTCTCAATTACTTGGAATGTAACTTCTATCTATATGAATGAAACGCAAACCTTATTTTGGTGAAGGTTTATTTCTGAGCGATGGCTATTTCTAACCATGTAAGAAATTTGTTTGATAAACATTTTTGAAGTCTTTTGCGAATTTCTTCCTTCTTCATCTGGCTTGTATGATGAGCTTCATAACGAGTCTTCAGTCCAATCATGGGACATTGAGTAAAGTATTCGACTTCATGAATGAGATTGTTGCCTCATATTTCGATCGGGATTTTTGCCCCTTTTTTTTTTTGATAAGAGTTGTCGTCCATCCTTATAGGATAATTCCGACTCATCTCCTAAGGATGGGAATTTCACCGCATCTTTGTGGGATGGGAATTTCACCGCATCTTTGTGGGATGGGAATTTTTCACCGCATCTTTGTAGGATAAGAAAGACTTGAGCTTTATTTTATGAATTTTAAGAGAGCTACTGATAGTAGCGTCGTAAATGTTCAGCATGGAACGGGCGCTTGAGAGCTTTTCCATCCATATTTACTAGATAATAGGTGCTGGTTTGGACGATCCTTTGTATGATGTAAGGGCCTTCCCAGTTGGGGGTTAGCTTCCCCATTCGGCTTTTATTTCCCTGAAATTCATTTTCCCGCAGGACTAGATCACCGATTTGGAAGAAGACTCTTTTCACCCTTGTGTCATAAAACCTTTTCACTCTCTGACGATAGATGGCTGCCCTTGTCTCCACCGTTTCTCTCCGTTCTTCGAGCAGATCAAGTTCTGCTTGGAGTTTTTCCTAATTCTCCTCTGGCGAGAAGGTTTGCTGTGTCCGTAAGGTAGGCATTCCTATTTCTGCAGGGTTGACTGCCTCCGCCCCCATAAGTGAGAGAGAATGGGGTTTCTCCTGTAGGAGTTCTTGTGGTTGTCCTGTAGGCCCAATGGGCGCTCGGGATTTCTTCCACCCAGTTAGTTCCATTCCTGAACACCCGCGTTTTTAGTGTTTGAAGCAGGGTGCGGTTCGTCACTTCTACTTGGCCGTTGGCTTGGGGATGTGTCACAGAAGTTAATCTGGATTCAATTCCGAGCCCTGAACAAAAGCTTTTGAAAGCTTTGTTATCAAATTGTCGCCCATTATCAGAAATGAAGGCGATCGGAATTCCGAATCGACAGATGATTGCTCGCCACAAGAATCCCTGACAAGCCTTCTCCGTGATCTTGGCCAAGGGTTCAACTTCTACCCATTTGGTGAAGTAGTCAATAGCCACTATTAGAAACTTCATTTGCCGAACTGAAGTGGGGAACGGCCCTAGAAGATCGACTCCCCAGATGGCAAATGGTCGAGGGCTAATAATTGGCGTAAGCTGTACCGGTGGTCACCTTTGAATCTTGGAATGACGCTGGCAGGCATCACATTTCCGAGCGAACGCCATTGCGTCTTGAGTTAGTGTTGGCCAGTAATAACCTTGTCGTAGGACTTTGTAACTCAAGGCTTTGCCCCCTATGTGACCTCCTCCGATGCCCTCGTGAATTTCCTGAACTTCCGTTGGAGGCAAGCATCGCTAGAAAGGTTGTGTATAGGATCTTCTATATAGGCTCTCATTGATGACGGTGTATTGAGCGGATTTGTAGGAAATTCGTCTAGCCTCCGCTTTGTCGGGTGGTGCGGGTCCACCTTGTAGATAATTTCTGATGGGGTCCATCCAACTTGGTTCTTCGGTTACACTTTGTACCTCTTCTTCCACTCCGTCGATGGTTTTTGCGGGAAGATATCAGAGGTTAAAGGAAGACTCGTACCTCCGCTCGGGCTGTGGCCTTTTAGATAGAGCGTCCGCCTCTTCATTTTGCGCTGCATTTTTTCAATTGGAAGTAAGCGAAGGATGGAACTATTTTCTTCACTACCGCTTGGTATCCGATCATGTTCTCTTCCTTTGCTTCAAAGCTGCCCAAGGTGTGGCTCACAACCAATCATGCGAGTCAATATACGCGGCATATGTTGAATTCCGAGCCCCCGGGCCAGATGCAATCCTGCGATGAGGGCTTCGTATTCGGCCTCATTGTTGGTTGGATCTTGATCATCGCAATTTTCCATTTGGATAAAGGACGAATCCACGCCTCGACTTTTCTTCAAGGTCGATCCGTCCACATATAAGGACCATGGAATCTTTGGGACTTCCTTCCGGGCTCTGTGACGGGTTCGGCCCCTAGTTGCGTGAAAAGTTAATTCCGCGACAAAATCTGCCAGTACTTGAGCCTTGATTGCCGTTCGGGGCTTATAGGTGAGATCGAATTCGCCTAACTCTATCACCCACTTGGCTAATCGTCCAGAGTTTTCAGGTTTATGAAGAATTTGCTTTAACGGCTGATCAGTCAACACTGTGATCTTGTGGGCTTGAAAATACGGCCTTAATCTCCGTGCGGATGTGACAAGAGCAAAGGCCAACTTTTCGAGCGGTAGATATCTTGACTCCGCATCATTAAGGATTTTGCTCGTGTAGTAGACTGGTTTTTGAACTCCGTTTTCTTCTTTCAAAAGGACCGCGCTGACCGCATGCGTATGCACCGCCAAATAGATATAGAGTTCCTCTCCCACTTGGCGGCTTAGCTAATAGCCGAGGCGATCGGAGATAATTTTAAGCCCACGAAAGGCTTTTTCACATTCTTACATCCACTCCATTTTGGTGCTTTTCGCAGCTTGGAAGAGTGGGAGATTTTTCTCTCCGCTTTGGAGATAAATCCGCCAAGCGCCGCGAGGTGTCCGTTAAGCCAAATTTCTTGAAGACTTTTGGGCGACCCCATGTCAAGAATAGCTCGATTTTTCTCGGGTTTGCTTTCTATTCCTCTTTGTGTCAAGATAAACCCTGTGAATTTTCCCGATCAACATAAAAGAACATTTATTCGGGTTTAACCGCATAGTATAAATCCGAAGAGACTGAAAAGCTTCTTGTAAGTCTAATAGGTGCTCATTGGCTTTTCGGCTTTTCACTAAGATATCATCCACATAGGCTTCAACATTTCTACCAATTTGCTCTCTGAAGACTGTATTTATGAGCCTCTGGAAGGTGGCTCCGGCATTCTTTAGGCTGAACGACATCACTTTATAGCAGTAAGTTCCCGTGCTCATAATGAAGGAAGTTTTTTCTTCGTCGCCTTTGGCCATTCGGATTTGGTTGTAGCCTGAGAAGACATCTAAGAAACTTAGCATCTCATGCCCCGTTGTGGAGTCAACCAAGCTATCGATTGATGGTAAAGGGAAAGAATCTTTTGGACAAGCTTTATTTAGGTCCGTGAAATCAACGCACATTCTCCACTTTCCGGACGGTTTTTTTACTAGAACCACATTAGCCAACCAATCTGGGTAATGCACCTCTCGGATAAACTTAGCTTTTAGGAGGTTTGATACTTTTTCCTCTCGCTGGCCTTACGTCTTTCGGCTGAATTTCTCCTTTTCTCGCTTACGTAGGCTTAAACGATTGATCGATATTGAGACGGTGTTCGATGATATCGCGTTTTACGCCCGGCATATCTTCTGAGGACCAAGCGAAGAGGTCGGAATTTGCTTTTAGTACTCTCATGAGATCTTCTCGCTGCTCGATTGTCAAATCTGCCCCAATTCGCACCGTGCGGTCTGCTCTGGTGGTGTCTAGGGGGACTGTTAGCAATTCTTCAACAGGTGTAGGTCGAAGCTCTTCGCTTTCCCGTTCGGCCATCCTGCTGACTAACATGGCTTCCGAAACCTTTGTCTTGCTGCTGTTGAGGGTTTTTCCTTTGAGGGTTGAGACATAACATTGCCGTGCCAGAGGCTGATCTCCTCTCACTTCTCCACTACCACTTTCAGTTGGGAATTTGAGAAGAAGGTGGTAGGTAGAGATTACGGCTTTCAGGGCGTTGAGAGTTGGCCTGCCAAGGATCACGTTGTAACTTGAAGTACAACGCACAACCAAGAAATTTGTTGTTATGGTTGATGATCTTCGCGGGATCCCTACTTTGATTGGTAAGGAGATCATTCCTTCTGGCTGTACCACCCCTCCGGAGAATCCTATTTGGGATGATTTTACTGGAAGCAAGTCATCCGCGTCAATTCTTTCGAAAGCACTCCAAAAGAGGATATCAATTTGAACTCCCACCTGTCCAGCGTAACTCTTTTCATCCGAGGCTGGAAACTTTGATAGCTACAACCAACGCGTCATCATGAGGGTGGCGAACTCCGCTGACGTCATTGTCATAAAAGATGATTGGAGCCGTAGGTCGAGACCGTCTTCATGGCGTTTCCATTTCCTGTGTGGTTCCTACCATTCTGGCGTAACTTTTCCAAGAGGCGGAACTTTCACCACATGACGGGACCACCACTAATAAATCCCACCATTTCCCCTTTTCTTCTTCAGTTGTGAAACTTGAGGTTCCCCTTGAATTTCAAGGTTGATGTATTGCTCCAATTGTCCTTTCGAACGACATCTTTTATTGCGTTCATCAAGTGGGTACACTTTTCCGTGATCATATCCTTTGGATTGATGAAACCGGCAATATTTCTTACTATTCTTTGTCGCTCGGCATTTCTTGTGGGTTCGGCCATGTAGAAGCTTTTGTTCTTTGATTTGCATAAGGATGTGGCTTACGGTTTGATTCAAATGGGGGTATGGTGATCATATATCTCATAATTTTTCCTTCCTTTGAAGGTGCTGCGGGTTCGGCATATGTCGTTGGGGTTGTGTTGAGATTTCTAGACCTCTGTTCGCACCTTTGTTATCCCTGTGTGATCCTTTTTCCTTTCGTACATCCAGGGGCCTTTTGTTGACGCTGTGGTGGGTTTTTCCCTTCTGGGTGTCCATAGGTCCATGCCTAGCCTCCTCTTCCCAACCCATATAAATTTCCTCGGAATTGATATATTTTTGGGCGTGGATCATAAGGGCGGGAATGGTTTTTGGTGGATCCATTGTGAGGGAAAAACGAAATGGGGATTCTATTAGTCCTTCCATCAGAAAAGTCACGGCCGTCCGCGGAGGGAGGTCCGCAACATTAGCTGTCTCGTCTACATAACGGCTTAAATAGGCACAGGCCTTTCTCCTCCTCATTGCTTAATGCGGGGAGGGTAGACGGGGTTTTCTTTTGCTTTCAGTAATTGGCAAAGTAGGCCAGAAAGCGATCTGCTAAAATCTGAAAAGAAGTAATTGTACTAGATGGGAGATCGACAAACCAGTCTTGAGCTTTTCCCTCTAAGGTGGCGGGAAAAGCTCGGCACATGCGAGCGTCTGTGATTCCAGTGATGAGCATTTTCGACCGAAAAGACTTCAGGTGTCGGGACGGATCGGTTTTGCCCTCATATGCGGTCATAACCGGCTGTCCGAAGCAATCAAGAACTTGTTCTCCCAATATTTCTTTGACAAAAGGCGAACACATATTGAGAATATGCCGTTCGGATTTTCCATTTTCTTGGGAGAGGTCCTGTCGTCGAGTCCTTCTATCAACTGTTTGAACAGATGGACTATTCGGTTCTGTTCTTGTAGTGGCCTGCTGTCTGCGTCGAACAGAGGGGGGTTCTGAACTAGGGAAAAAGGCGGTTCTTTCTTTCCTTTCTTTATGGGTGCGAGTTCTCGTCCTTCCTCTGCTTTCAGAATTATCCAGTGGAACATTTGGTATGTTTGGTCGGAACTTGTGTAGGAGGAGGAGGCTGAAGGATGGGTCAAAGTATGAATGTACTGGTCAACTGTTCCAATTGTTCGTATGTTAAGGTAAAACTCGAGAATGCAATTCTTGGGGTTGGACGGAAGGAATTTGGTGGGGGTAAGATGGGCGGATTATCTACCCGGATTTCTTCATGCCTTCGGACTTCGCCAGGTCCTTCGGGATTACTTGGGACTCCCTGTTCTTGGATTCGTTTTGATCTTTTGGTAGTTGTCATTTGGCTTTTCGTAAGGGTCCCCACGGACGCTAAACCGTTGATGCCAAAATCGGTCCTACGCCACGCTTTGGCCATCAAGTTGCCTCGTGATATGGCCTCGACTTTCGGTCAACGGTTAAAATTTATAGTTGGTGTGGACGCTTATTTTACTCGCTACGAGCAGAAGCGCGGAAAACATTATGAAAACTCCGATTCGGAATTACCCATGAGCGAACCTCGTAAAAGGAGAGGGTAGTGGCGGAATTGGGCCTCTACTCGGGATTCGACTCCGATGCTTAAGTCGAGAAAACTTGAGTAAAGAGTCTTTAATTTAGGCAATTCCTCGTGTGATAAGCTTTTGATCTCCCTTTTCTTCTATTGGCGCTCTCCTTTTATAGCACCTTAGAGGCGGTTCAGGAAAGGCGGTGGAATGAGGCGGTGAGTTGAGGCGGTGAGTTAGGTAAATATCTCTTAAGGCGGTAGGAAAATATCTGCCACCTAGTGCGTAGATAACACGCAGGCAAAACGGGGTAGATATCTGTCCACTGTAGCAAGTGGATAAGGCCTACTTACTGTAGGGGCGTTAGATATTTCTCTCTCTCTCTCTCTCTCTCTCTCTCTCTCTACCCTGTGCCCTGAAGAGGGCTGTTATAATTCCGACGGACTTGTTTGTGAAGAGGGCTGTTACAATTCCGACGGACTTGTTCGCAGGATTGAATCCTCCCGTTATTTGCCGAACGGAATTGAGTAAAGACCTTATTGCCATGTGGTCAAAGGAACAAGTGGTCCTTTAGGTTAATGACATCTGTCTTTACCAAATATATCTGTAACATAAAGTATACACAAATATGGTATAAAATTATACTTAATTGAACACTTATCAGAATCCTTGATCCAATTCCACTTGATCAACAAGTAGGAGGTATTGTCTGTATCTTGTATTAAGAACCCAAGAGGGATTCATACTCGAGTATCCCTTCTCATGACTAATTATTCTGTGACTTCATCCCACTTTTCACTTAACAGTGATTTTAATTTCTCTTTCCCTAATTTCAGTACTTAGATTAGTAAACGTCATCACTATGTTTAGGTTAGATAGTAGATAAATAGCCAGTACTTGTACTTCTTACAGTCCCTGTGCGTTCGTTACCCTACTTCTTAGTCTATTATAGTACTTGTCTGACCCATGCACTGGCGGTAGTAAGCATAAGCATCGACTCATATCATGTTTTTGGCGTCGTTGCCGTGTACTACTTAGACTACTAGGAAAACTAAAAGTTTACTGCATTAACAATTAATTTAGGTTCTTATGTTTCTTTTTCATTATTTCATTATTTGTTGTTATTTGTCACTTGAATCGATTGTTTCTCATACTAATAACTTTCTCTATCTGTAATGTAAGGGATCAGTGATAAAACGTTGTACATTGTAGGCAGCATAGAGAAAACATTAGAGATGAACAAATGGGGTGTAAATTAACAGTTTGAATCTGCCTATCAAGAATGCTTAGAAATGAGCTGCTCCAATGAGGGGGCGTGTGCAGACTGCTTCTCGCAATGCTTGTATGATTCATATCATCTGAATCGCGAAGAGTACATGGACACCTTAGAGAACATCAATGCGCAGGAGGTATTTAGGGAAATTATGTAGCGAGAGCAAGATCAATCCCAGTAGCTTAACTATATATAAGTAGACCTATCCATTCGTGACATAAGCGATGCATGGGAGACTCTCTCCTGTTTACGACGTAGGCAACTCCAGACAGATCCCGATGGAAACCTACCGTAAAGAAAATAAAACAGGAGGAGTATATATAGCAAGACTTGACATGGCAACTAGTGCAATCATATATAGCAAGACTTGACATGGCAACCATACCATCCTTCGTATATAATTGAGGAAGCCGAAAGGGAACTTGATGACAGAGAAAAATCTCACATTCAAGATTAAATAGCAGGCATCTGGACAAAGTCTTTTCAAAATACTGAAACCTATCAAGCCTTGGAGGCAAACAAGGAGGTTGTTGAACCACTAATGGGGAACGAGAGAAAGATGAAACTATCAAATGAAGGAACCCTGGAACTAGAGTTGAAGGAACTTCCCAAGCATCTTGAGTACGCCTTCTTAGAAGGTAATTCAAAATTACCAGATATTATTGCCGCAGAGCTATCTACTCAACAGAAGGAGAAACTACTATAGGTGCTAAAAGACACAAGAAAGAAACAGCTTGGAAGATCTCCGATATAAAGCGGATCAATTCATTATTCTGCACCGATAAGATTTTGATGAAGGAAAATTATAAACCCTCAGTACAACCCCAGAGAAGGCTCAATCCCAATATTAAGGAAGAAGTAAAAGCTAAGTTATTAAGCTCCTTGACGCCGGAGTAATCTACCCCATTTCAAATAGCAGTTGAGTCAGTCGCGTACCAGTGGTACCGAAGAAAGGAGGAATGACAGTAGTGACGAATGAGAAAGATGAGCAAAGCGATTTGGACAATGACTGGATGATAGGTCTGTATTGACTACAATAAACTGTATGACGCCACTCGGAATGCCCACTTCCCCTTCCCATTCATTGATCAGATGCTCAAGCGATTGGCAGGACATTCTTATTATTGTTTACTGGATGGTTTCTCTAGGTACTTCCAGATCTCCATTGCCCCACCAGATCAAGAGAAGACCACCTTTACCGACCCATACGGTACCTTTACATACCACCGTATGCCCTTTGGACTATACAATGCACCAGCTATCTTCCAATGATGCATGCTAGATATATTCGAGGAGTACGTAGAGGATATAATGGAAGTATTCATGGATGATTTCTCCGTCTTTGGAGACTCGTTTGATCTATGTCCCCACAATCTAGAAAAAGTGTTGGCTAGGTGCGAGGAAACCAGCTTGGTCGTCAGCTGGGATGGGAGAAGTGTCACTTCATGGTAAGGGTGGGAATAGTCTTGGGACACAAGATCTCACATAGGGGTATTGAAGTATATAAGGCAAAAGTAGAGACAATTGAGAAGCTGCCACCACCTATGTCAGTAAATACACAGTTTCTTGGGGCATGCAAGATTCTATAGGTTGTTTATAAAGGATTTCTCCAAAATAGCTAGACCTATAATGAAACTACTTGAGAAAGATGTCCCAATAGTGAATGTGTAGCTATATTTAATACTCTGAGGGGAAGTCTTACTCAAGCCCTAATCATTGTCACTCTAGATTCAAAGCTACCATTCGAACTGATGTGTGACCCAAGTGATTACGCAGTGGGGCTAGTATTGGGTCAGCGGAAGGATAAACATTTTCAGCCTATACATTACAGTAGAAAGACTCTGACAGGCGCATAGGAAAATTAAACAACAACAGAAAAGGAGCTTCTTTCCATAGTGTTTGCTTTCGATTAGGTCCAACCCTATCTAATCCTGTCTAAGGTCATAGTTTATAGTGACCACTCTGCTGCACTGTGTTATCTTCTAAGCAAGGTTGATGTGAAACCTCGACTGATTCGCTAGATCCTGCTATTATAAGAGTTTGATTTGGAGATCAAGGATAAGAGGGGAGCAGAAAACCTAGCTACCGTTCATCTATCTTAGCCGAAAAATCCGCATAGAGATACCTTAAGAGATGGGACATCATCGAGTCATTCCTTGAGGAATATTTGTATGGCATACAGGCAGTGGAGGAGGAACTGCAGGCATTGACTGACAAGGATGATCAACCTTGGTTGTAGATTTTACAAATTATTTTTTCGCCAAAAGACTCCCTGAGTATTACACCTATTATCAAAGGAAGAAATTCTTTGCCAATCTTAAACACTACATTTGCGATAACCCGTTTTTATTTCACATTTGCGAAGACCAAGTCATTAGACGATATATCCCCAAAGAAGAAGGATGGAAAATTTTGGATCACTGCCATGCCGGACCAACTGCGGGGCGCTACAGTATAAATAGAACACCAAGGAAGGTCCTTTATGCAAGATTTTACTGTCCCACAATGTTTCAAGATGCTCAAGAATTTATTCATCGATTTAACAGTTGTCAATGCTCCGGGAACATTTTCTGTCGTGCTGAAATGAATCAAAACTCGATCCAAGTGTGCGAGATATTCGATGTCTGGGCTATAGATTTTGTGGTACCACTCCCGAAGTCCAATAGCAACAAGTTCATATTCGTCGCAGTCGACTACGCCTCCTATGCCTCAAGGTGGGTGGAGGCGTAAGCCTTGCCCACGAATGATGCTAGAAGCATGGTTAAATATTTAAAGAAATTGTTCTCTATATTCCGCACGCCTCGGGAAATCATCAGTGACCGGGGGACTCACTTCTTCAACGTGCAATTTGCCAAAATCCTTAAGCGGTATGGAGTGGTGCATCACACTTCCACTCCATACCATCCTCAAACCAGCGTCCAAGTGGAGGCATCTAACTGGGAGCTGAAATGCATCTTAGAGAAGACATTGGCACATCACCGAAAGGATTGGTCCGATAGATTGGATGATACTCTATGGGCATATCGCACAGCATAAGAGACACCCATGGGTAGCACTCCCTATCTATTGGTCTACGGGAAGACATGTCATCTACTTGTGGAATTGGAACATAAAGATTATTGGGCAACTCAGACTTTAAACTGTGACTCCTCCTTGGTGGGTGAGAATTGGAAACTCCACCTAAATGAACTAGATGTGTGGAGGTACACTGCATATGAGAACTCAAAATTCTACAGGGAACAGGTGAAGCAATACCATGACAAATTGATAAAAAAAAAGCGGGAAAAATTCAAAGAAGGCGATCAAGTTCTGTTGTTCAACTCCAGACTTATGCTCTTCCCATGGAAATTACACTCAAGATGGTCAGGTCCATTTACTAAAACACGAATCCATCTGCAGGGGATAGTAGAAATAAGTCATACTAAAAAAGGCACATTTAAGGTAAATGGGCACAGATTGAAACTGTATTATGAAGGGAGCACCCCCTGTGAAACAGCTAAATCACTTCCTCTATTTAATCCACCATACAACAAATAACAAGTTATGTTATGCTCGTTATGATAAACAAGCGCTTCTTGGGAGGCAACCAAAGTGCTCGATTGTTTTTCTTCATTAGTCAGTTATACACTTAGCTCTTCAGATTGGAATAATTGGCATCCCTGATCTGTCATGGATAACAATCTCTTCTTTCATGTATTAAAATAGGGTTCAATTCTACAATAGACAGTCCTCGACTTATGATTTCCAACTATCCAGGAGCTAGGATTGAGGTGGACATATAGACCCCTGTGGAGACGAGTTAGACGGAACCGTCTAATCTCATACGGTAAGAGAAATAGGGCTCGTACAAATCTGTACAACACATAGACTACCCAGCCTAGCCTTCAAAAATCATAGTTTATATTTGGGATGGGCTGTCTGATGCATTGATGGACTCATCGAGCTCGTGGTCTCACACTCGGTGTCGTCAAATACTCAGACGGCTCCGTTTGCTACTTTTATTGAACTACCCGAGGGATCTCATCATATACCTCCTATTCCTATCCCAATTGTCGATTACCTTTTCTACCTTCCTCTCCTTTTATCCCATTGCTTTTCAAACCCGATGCTAGGGTTGATTTTATACCTTCCAAACCAGTTTCTAACCCCTCCGAGGAGTAATTCACTTCGTTTCCATTAGAAAAATTGGTTGGACCACCTTCCCCGGCCCCTCCCAATGATCCCAAACCTGGTTTCACCAAGGTCTAACGGAGTCGACTAACGAGTATACGACCCCATCCGGTATCACTAGCCAGTTTTTGAAGCCTCCTTACTTCCACTTAACCATTTGTCTTCGACTCCATTTTACAGAATGATTCCATAGAAGGCAAGGCACTCAGCGTGCCCGAAATGCAAGTGTAGAGATGGCCCCAACCTTCTTATGCCACAATTCAAGGAGCATTATAATTTATTGGTAACTTAGCTGACCCCTTCACGCCCTGGCATCCCACACTTTACGGGTCCGTGTTGATTAGAGGGTGTGGTCTAGGAAATTGGACTACCAGGACAGATATGCGACTTGTCTGGTTCAGCGGGTGGGACCGGATATTATCAATTGCTGACCTGCTATATCAAGATGTAGTACTAGAAGTTCTCTACATCTTCGATCTGGACGACAACCACTTCACCGAAAAGAGTTCATTCGCGATTACATTCAAGCTATATGAGGACCTACATCCATTGACCTATGATGAATTCTGTGTATATATGGAAATCTACGACCTCAACTCCATAATAGTAGATGAGTATGCTATTCTAGCAATCAAATTCCCTAGAAATACATCATATGCCAGTTTCTAGAGCGATATTACACACAGTAGGAGCATTGGCCTCCGGAAGGCATCTTTCCTAAGGGACCCAGCCCATCATTACCTCCATGCCGTGCTCAGCCACACCATAAGCAGCAGAGATGACAGTAAAAGGGTTGTCACTCGAACCGATTTGTAAATATTGTTCAACATTATTAGACATTACCTTGTACACCTTGGTCATCTCCTCGTTACATTCATATTGCATTAGGGGTAGCGCACCCAATTGAAAGCCATTTCTTACGGACAGTACATTATGCGGCTACCTAGAGGCCTTGGAATACTGTGTGAGACACTAGAACCTACACTTTTAACTATAAAAATTCTCAACCTCAGCATACTCCTATTGATAGTGTTCATCACGCGGACGACAATGAGACCATTTCTCGCGCAGAAGATCACCCAGTCTCTACTCTCCCGACTTCATCTACAGCCACACCCCTCGATGGTGACCACCTGCAGGGCCTGATCTTTCAAGTCGGTGAATTGTGCACAGTGCAGGAATAGACTTGTGAGGCCTTGCGGCAGTTAGAGGAGACACAACAGTAGATGCACGTTGACATTCGTCAGCTTACTGATATGCTCAGCACTTAGACCGCCACACTAGCCTCAATCTTACCCTCCATTTCCACTACCCTGTAGCTTCACCGGAGGAGGAGTAGTTTTATTTGTGATGCATCGGGCCATGTCACATTTCGTATCAGTGAGCAAGGGCTTATCCTTGCTCTACTGCTTATCGTTCTTCTTGTATTTTGTTTCAGTTTATTACCAATATTGTGCTATGTTTTATTTTCTTTAGCTATATTGATTCTCCTAAGTTCCGCAGGACTTAAGAATGCTCCAATGTTGGCCCAAATCTTCTTTGAATTCACGCGTGTACTTTGGTCATCAACATCACGAAATCGAGAAGACTAAGTTTACCTTTTCCTTTGTTTATGATTATCAATTCAATTTAATGCTTTATCATTTGCATTGATGACAATGTGAATCTTTAAGTGTGAGGATGGGTAGCTGTATCTTTTAAAATTTATTGCAAAATCTTAAGTGTGGTGATGGATTAGTAGGCAATGAATACATTGCAAATCCTATAGGCAAATGTATGCTTAGTGTAAACTATGACGACACATACTAAATTTTTTTTAGTTTTGCTCTACTCTCAGTATACACCATATAGAAATCATTTTTTTTTTAGATTCTAGTATGAAATATAATAGACAATTAGAAAACATCAGTGTGACAACTATTTTGTTTGATGATATTAGATAACCCATTGCAATGTTTCCCTTGATTTAGAGTGCTAAGTATTATCTCCAATGTTTCCAAGAGTTTTCGTGACTCTAGTTCAAACTTCTAGCCCTCTAAGTAAAATTGTAGAAAATAAATAAGCATTGTACATAGAGACTGTGAGAATAAAAACCAAGATAGTGCTCCTCTACTCTTGGTGATGAAGTAAGCCTGGGTTTTTGGCTCCTAATCAGAGTATTTCCCAAACCGAAAAGTCCCCTGTGAGCATGAGCACATATATGTAGAGTTGTAATTTTCTGAGTGGTTTGGTGTTCCGGTACCTGGCCAGTATGTGCATCCCTCAGAAAGGGAGATCCACACTCTATGTTAATCTTTGCTTACCAGGAAAGTCGGATCATTAGGGAAGCCCTACCGGGGTGAAATAGAAAGAAAAGAGTAGATTAAGAGTTTATTAAATTAATGGGCTAGTTGATTTGAAATTAGAATCCCAAGGAACCTCTAGAGTTCACTGAGGACATGCTTGCCACTATAGAACTTAGAAACATGGCATGTGGAGTGAACAAGCTTTGTCTAGAGCTATATTGAAGAAGTTACAGGATCAATTCAAGTTTGGAATTGAAATAGGAGAATACACATGTTGATGGTAAACTTTTAGTAGAGTCGAACTGATCCTTCTGTAGCCATAGGTTGAACACTTATCATCTCTTTATTTTCATTTTTTCATTTTTTATTTTTTACTTGAGGGCAAGCAAATGCTTACCCTATTTAATTATCTTAATTTTATACACTTAGCATGCAATCATACATAAATTGTTGGTTGCCAGCACTTAAAATGTGTTATTTTTGTGAATCAGGATATACCGGGGTAATTCAATGAGAAAGTTCAAAATTTGAAGCAGAATTAAGAGAAGAAAGCTGAAAGAGAAAGACGGTTCCGTCTATAAAACTAGACCCTCTCTGATCTGTTGATTGAACTGGGTGGGAGACAAGAATACCTCTCTCATGAGCCGTCCTAAGTGACACTGAAGCAGACGACCCCGTCCAACTCTTGGACAAGGTCATCCATGAAGCTGAGGACGGGCCCGTCCAACTCTTGGATGGGGTCATCCATGAAGAAGAACCCTACATCTGAACTGAGGACAGGCCCATCCAAAACTTGGACAAGGCCATCTATATAGAAGGGAATGGACGGGATCTAGATCAAAGACAGTGGACGACCCCGTCCAAACCATGGACGGAGTCGCCCATCTAGAAGAAAACCAAGCAAGAGCTAAAGACGGGGTCATGCAACAGAAAGACGAAGTCGTACATACCAAATTCAACATCCAGGTGGACCTGCCCACAAGTGAACGGTCCCATCTATAATAGGCCCTCAAAGCAGCAATGCTGATCTGTTGAGTCTAAGTTCCTCGTAAGTTGCATTTTGATTCTGATGGTGCTAAGGGCTATAAATATTGAAAATTAGGATTTTGAGAGGAGCTTAGAATCCCATTCACCACCCTTGGAGGCTCTCTTCACCAATCATCACCATTTTCCACCATTGAGAAGAATTTAACAATCTTGAAAGGGCACAATAGAGCAAAGAGCATTACTAGACGACGACAAAGAATCAATGGAGTATACGTGAACGGTCCTCGCCAACGATGTTCGGAACAATATAGCATTGTCCTATGTCTTTTTTAGTAGTCCTTATTGTATTTGCTATGTGTTCCTCTTTAATGAGTAACTAATTCTTTAGATACTTGGGTATTGATGAATTCTTGGGTTAGGGTTAATATATGCGTGATAATATCGCCTTGGTTGTTGATTAATTAATATGGATTGAGATAGATTGAGTATATTCATGTCTTTGAATGCTTACGTTGCGACAACCCTAGTATTCAATAGGTTTATATGAGGGAAGAAGCGAACGCCTCCTCATATTAGAACTAGGTCAATTGAAGGGATTGTGAATGTACCGAGAACTCGGGCATTAAGGAGAGTAACTCTTTCATACATCTTATTCCCGTAGTGCTTCCAAGAAGTAGGTTCCTTAAAGCCCTACTCAATGTTAGTAATTCGGCCGCAACAGCTGGAGTGAAAGCGATATAGGAATCGTTGGTCCAAGTCCACGTGATCAACAAGTAGGAGGTTTTGTCTGTATCTTATATTAAGAACTCAAGAGGGATTCATACTTGAGTATCTTTTCTCCTGGATGATTATTCTGTGACTTCATCCCACTCTTCACTTAACAGTTATTCTAATTTCTCTTCACTAATTTCAGTACTTAGATTAGTAAAGAACATCACTATGTTTAGGTTAGATAGTAGATAAATAGCTAGTACTAGTACTTCTTACAGTTCCTGTGGATTAGATACCTTACTTCTTAGTCCATTATAGTACTTGTCCGACCCATGCACTTGTGGTAGTAAGAATAAGCATTGGCTCATATCAATCGGCCTAAGGCCGTTCGTCTCCCGTGTACCATCTGGATCTTGCCAACATTCTTTGAGGGGTTCATCTTCATGACTGCTCGCATCTGGTCCGGGTTGGCCTTGATTTCTCGTTACTTCACCATCAAATCAAGGAACTTCCCAAACCTTTCTCTGAATACACAAATGTTGGGATTAAGGTGCATCCTGTAGTCGCAGAGCGTCTGGAATGTTTCTTATAAGTCGGTGATGTGATAATTGATCTTCTCGCTTTTGATGAGCATGGTGCACACATACGCCTCCACGTTCCTTCCTAGCTGATTCTGGAAGACTGCAGTCATAAGCCTTCGAAAGGTTGCTCCTGCGTTCTTGACCCCAAAGGACATTACCCAATAATAGTAGGTTCGCTTATTCGTAACGAAGGGCATCTTCTCCTTGTCGGACTCAACCATCCTTATCTGATTGTAGCGAGAGAACGTATTGAGAAAGATGAACAGCTCGTAGCTTGTGGTAGAGTCCACCAGCTTGTCTATCATTAGAAGAGGGAAGATATCTTTCGGACAGGCCTTGTTGAGGTTAGTGTAGTTGACGCATATCCTCCACTTCTCGTTATCCTTTTTCAGCAAAACGACATTGGCTAACCACTCGAAGTAGTACATCTATTTGATGAAACCAGCGCCCAAGAACTTCTTAACTTCTTCCTCGATGGTCGTTTGCCTCTCGGAGGCAAAGTTTCTTCTCTTATGGATCAATGGCTTGTGGGTCGGATTTATATTCAACTGTGCTGGATCATGCTTCCTCTACCCCCGGTATGACTTCAAGCCCCCATGTAAATACTTACATGTTCCTCTTTAGGAATGTCAGAATGCCTTCCCTTGGCTCACCTAACATCTCTGATCCAATTCGTATGGTTTTATCGGGCCTCCCTTTTCTGAATCCATCTCACATCAATAACTCGACCCTTTCCACCTATAGATAGTTTTAGAGAAGTTTCTTTTGCAGTGGATACCTGAATGCCAAGTATGGCTCGTAATAATCTATCTTAGGGCATCTGACTGATTCTGGTCATTTGTCCGAGGGGTTAATTTACCTTCTAAAATATCACCTGTTTCTATCCAAGATCCAAGCATCACAATTCCATTTCTGTCTAAATTGCGGAGTAAGTGGTCCTCTAAATGTGGTATTTCCTTAGTGATTCTTTCAGGAGCTTGGCTTGTCACATGAGTCTGAATTTCATATTTCCGGATGTAAAATGAAGTATAAATATCTTCATATACCAAACGTTCACTAATTAGTATTGCGTCCTCAGAATTGTAACCTTCCCATGGCATATGAGCTACTAATACGTTTTTTCCTAAAGCGAGTTCCCCACCAACTGTAGCCGCACCCTCTGCTAAAATTTGTCCCTCTTTAGGAATGTCAGAATGCCTTCCCTTGGCTCACCTAACATCTCTGATCCAATTCGTATGGTCTTATCGGGCCTATCTTCGAATAGGGGGACAGTGATGAGTTCTTCAACCGGGTTAGCCCTTGGGGTTGACCAAGTTTTGTTCTCCTTCGAGTTACCTAGATCCAATATTCACACCTCTTCTCCTTTAGGTACATCACGTAACATTGCCATGCTACTCAATAGTCTCCGCTAAGTTCAACAAAACCCTTCTAGTTCGGGAATTTCCTCACGAGGTGGTATGTGGAGACCACCGCTTGAATTGCATTTAGGGTTGGCCTCCCCAAGATGAGATTGGAGCTAGATGAGCATTTCACCACTAAGAAGTCATTGGTCACAATAACCCATCGTGGAAAAGTTCCTGCTATGAGTTGGAGGCTTGCCATGCCTTTAGGCTGGATAGCATTATCAGGGAACCTGATTAGCTGGACATCTACTCGGCATAACACTTTGGGAGAGAGGCCCATCTTCTGATGCACCACCCAGAAGATCATGTCCGTCGAGCTCTGACTGTCAACAAGAACCCTTCTGTACTCATAGGCGGCTATGTTGATATTAACCACCTGTGCATCAATGTGTGGGTGAGTGCCCCCCCCCCCACATCCCTAAAACTCATAGCCAGACAAGGTGATAGGCGATATTGCGTGTGGTCTCTTCCTATTTTATTCGGACTTTTCCTATTGCATGACTAATTTGTTAACCTTTGTGGTTGTCTCCACAATGCAAGTTGGATCTGAAATTTTTGCTGATATCCTCTGGCCAAGTAAAATCTCACCCAAATCCACTTGGCCTGCTTCCTCTCTAGTCTTCTCTTGCGCATGCAACGAGGTGTATTGCCCCTCTAAACTTGTTTCGCCCATTGAAATGAGTTTTAACTAATAAAGTCCTTCTACCTTGTCTTCTTTCAAGTCAATCTCAAGGGAGTCTCTTGGGAGATGTTGCCTGCTGATATCATCTAATGCAAATATGGGTTGACTAGTCCTTGCACTATTGAGCTGTTCGAAGTACTCCTGCTCCTGCTCGATGAATTCATTAAACAACCTCTGCCAGTCTGATTCGTTGGAAATGTATTGTTGTTCTGAATAGCCAGTGTTGTAACTTTCCTCCAAGTAGTGTGATAGGCTCGTTGTATAGTTCCCTCATCTCTGCAACTTATGTATAGGCACTCTTGATAAGCGGCTTCAAATTGCTCAATTATAGCTTGTTCTTCTGGGCTCCATCCCTTTAATCCTAGTTGCTGCATCAGGTTGGGTATGGAATTATGCCATACCTTTATGATTCCCTATGTCCTTGGTGCAGGATGTCCTTAATCTCCCTATCGCCTTCCATTAAACTCGCTGGATTTGCTCCGATCATGCATTGATACCTCGCCAAACAAGAAAGAGCAAAAATCAGTAGTGCGAATGATTAGTGAAAGCAAAATAAGATGAATGAAAGAAAAAATTAAAAGGGAAATATTAAAACCTAAACTACGACTAACTAATAGACTCTTAGAGATATTAGTGACCTAAAGGTCCCCAACAACGACGCCAAAAACTAGATGCTTCGAGCCTGATGCTTACGCTTATACTGCAAGTACACGGGTCATGTCAAGTAATAAAGTTGATTGTGAAAATCGGATGTCGAACCCACAGAGACCTAAATCAGCAATTTTAACTAATTACATGCAACCTAGCCTATCCAAAGGTTGTCGAATTCCTATTCTAATTACTGAAATTTAAATGGCTCGAGAGAGACATGACGAAAGTAGTGATGGCAATCAATCACAAAAGAGGAGATACTCGGGCTATAAATACCCTCCTGATACTCACAAATTAGGGCAAGTATTGATTTCAAATAGATGAATGTTGTATTTGGACCAAGAATTCCTATAATGCTTTCACTCCCTCCGTCGAGGCAAGTTACCAATCTACGCTCATGGGTAGTTCTAGAGAACACACACAATCTTGGAAGAGTTGTGGGAATAATTAATCTTAAAGAGTCGTTTTTCCAAGCACCCGATCTCTCCGCGTACTCACAATTCCTACCTATTAAAGTATATCTAGGGTTCAAGAGTGAAAATCTACCACTCTATGGATCTAGATTGACACTTAGGGCTGTCGCAACTTAAAGCATCCATACCATACAAAACATCCAATAGGTTCTCAAACATTAAAGACATTCAATTAAAATAGAAATCCATAAAAGCAAATCAAATATAAATTCGGAGGTTCATCATACCCAAGTATCTAACAAGCTAGTTCCCCATCAAAGGAGAACACAAATCCAACATAATGTTCAAGAAAAAAATAAGAAACATAATATGAAATGCCCTTCCCTCCACCGTTGGCGAGGACCGTTGGTGAGGAATGTTGGCGGTGTGCATGGAAAGTGTCCCCTTGATGCTTGCCGTCACCTCCTTGCTCCAAGATCTTCAATAATATCCTCCTCTCAAGGTGGAAGAAGGGTGGAGCCTCCAAGAGATGATTAATCTTCAAGTATCTAAAAGCTCCTCTCAAAAACCATAAGTTAAATATTTATAGGGTTCTTGTTAATACGTGTCATTCCAGGCCTAATCAGTCCAATGCAACCTCAAATAAGTAGTAAACTCAGATTAGGTCACGTCTCAACGCGAGGCGTACTGGCGGTCTTACGGGCGTAAGATTGCTAGTAAGCCTTTCTCAAGGTATTGCGGTTGAAGTCGCCTGTTTTGCTCTCTTTATGATGGGGGATGCGCATCCTGAGCAGTCTTGCGGGCGCAAGAGGGGGCAATGTTGCCCGTGTCCAGTCATGCGGGTGCAAGCAGGCGCATGATGGGCAACAATGCTTCAGAAATATTGCAGATTGCTTCAATTTATGCTGAATTACTTCCATTTTGCTCTTGAAAATCCCAAGTAGCTTGTAATTAAGAATTAACACTAACTAAGTATCAATGGGCTAAAATTACTCAAAATAACATGCATAGTATACAAGGAATTGATATAAAAACATGATCAATTGAACGCTTATCAACTACCCTAAGTAGCTGGCCAATATCGTGTTAGTAAAGAAAGCCAGCAGGAAGTAGAGGATGTGTGTTGATTTCACTAACCTTAATAAAGCATGTCCAAAGGATAGCTTCCCTCTCTTGATGATATGCAAGTTGGTGGACTCTACTACAAGCCATGAAATGCTCCGTTTCGTTGACGCGTTCGCCTGCTACAACCAAGTAAAGATAGCCGAGTTTGACAAGGAGAAGACGTTCTTCATCACAGAGAAAGGGACCTACTGCTACCGCGGCATACGTAGACGACATGCTTGCCAAGAGTGAAAATGTAAGGTCGACCTTCCAAAGATTGGTGATGAAAGTCTTCCAGAGCCAGCTAAGAAGGAACGTGGAGCCATACGTAGACATGCTTGTCAAGAGTGAAAAGGTTGTCGACAACATGACCGATCTACGAGAGACCTTCAAGACGCTTCGCGACTACGGGTTGCACCTTAACCCCAACAAGTGCGCGTTGAATTTCCTCAGTTTCATATTGACACAGAGTGGAATCTAAGCGAACCAAAGTCATTTCTAGGCGGTTCTTGATATGAGCTCTCAGACGATCATTTGCCAGATAAAGAGGCTCAACTGAAGACTGGCGGCCCTGGGTCGGTTCATTACGAGGTATGGAGAAAAGTGCCTTCTGTTCTGTTGAGCACTTTGGCAAGCCACGAAGGTAGAATGGATGGAGGAATATGAGATGGCCTTCCAACACCTGATGTAGTATCTGAGATTCCCCCTGTAACTGGCAAAACCAAGGGAGGGAGATGAGCTTCTTATGTGCCTCGCAGCCTCAACTAAACCACTAAACTCAATCGTTGTCAAGTAGGAGGACTGAGTCCCACAAATAGTTTACTATGCCAGCAGAGTACTAAATGACTTGGAGTCGAGGTACCTACCCATCGAGAAGTTGATCTATGCCCTAATCACCTCCACCCGGAGATTGTGACCCTACATCCAAGCGAACCGGATTATGGTCCTCATCGACCAGCCCCTAAGACCGATACTACAGAAGCCGGAGGCCTCCAAAAGGTTGTTGAAGTTAGCCAGCGTGCTCAGTGAGTTCAATTTCATATACAAGACCTGATCTGCGATCAAGGTGTAGGCCTGACAGATTTCATATCGGAAATAACCTCAATAGGGAAAGACTTGAACCGTGATATAACATAGCACCCAAAGGGCGGGGAGTCAGTGAACCCATGGTTCCTCCATGTCGATGGCAATTCGACAGGGAGTGACTCGTGTGCAGGGCTGGGGCTGAAGTCCCTTGATGGCTCTAAGACCATCACGGTCCTAAAGTTAAGCTTCAAGGCAACCAAAAATAAGGTGGAATATGAAGCCTTGATTGCCAGCATGAAGTTGGTATTAGAATTGGGCATGAAACACCTACATGAGTGCACCCACTCACAGCTTGTGGTTAGACACCTGAACGAGGGGTATGATGCTAAGAAAGGGAACATAGCCAAGTACAAGGGGGCACTCGAGGAGCTGACCACCAGGTTTAGTAACTTCAGGATCACGACGATACTGTAGTCGAAGAACGATGAGGCCGACACCTTATCAAAGCTCGCTTCCACCCAAGGGTTGACACAAAGTATCCTGTCAAGTTCCAGCAACTCCTAGGGTGGAGTATTGACAAGAAGGAACAACAGGAAGTGTTCGATGTTAATGAGGAGCCATTCTTGATAGATCCCATCCAAGAGTACCTCGAAAGCGGCACACTTCAAATGGACTAGAGGGAGGCCCAAAAAGTGGTGAACATATTAGTGAGGTTCGCCCTGTAGGAAGGCCAACTAGGTCATACACATAACCGATTCTGAGATGTTTGAGGCCTACGGAAGTTGCCTTCTTTCTCCTGGAGATCCATGAAGGAGCATGCGGCAACCATCTAGCGACTAGAGCCTTAGCCCATAAGGCCCTCCAACAAGGGTACTTCTCACTAACCATGGCCGAGGATGCGGAATCCCTCATGAGAAGTTGTTAGGCATGTTAGCTACATTCTTATGTACAGCGGTGACCCACAACAGCGCTCGCCCCCATCGTGAGTTCGAGACCCTTTGCTACTTGGGGAATCAAAATCCTTGGTCCCTTCCCTATGGCAGTCAGGCAGTTATAGTTCCTCATCGTCACTATAGACTACTTCACAAAGTGACTGTAAGCGGAACAACTGGCCAAGATCACGCAACAGGCCTACCAAGTCTTCTTGTGGAAGTCCATCGTCTACTGCTTTAGTATCCTCATTGCCTTTGTATCAGACAGTGGGAGAAAGTTCGACTGCCAGAAACACCAGGACTTCTATGACGGGATCAGGATCGAAGCCAAGCTCACATCGGTGACCCATCCTCAAGCGAATGGGTAGGTTAAGGTAACCAATCCCACTCTCCTCCAGAGCCTTATAACTCGAGTAGAGGGAGCCAAGTCCAACTGAGTGGACGAACTCCCAAACTCCCTTTGGGATATCGGACGAATAGCCACACCCCTACTAGGGAGACCCCATTTAGTCTAACCTATGGAAAGGAAGTGGTCATCCCTGCTGAAATGGGCTTACCAACCCTCCGGACACAGAGCTTCAACCCCGAGACCAACGACGAAAGGCTTCAGGGGAAACTCGACCTCCTAGAGGAGAAAAGAGAATGAGCTAACATTCGGGTGGCGGGCTACCAATAGACGGTCTGACGGTTCTACAACACCATGTTACACGAAGTTATCTTTCAAGTAGGAGACATGGTCTTGAGGAGGACTATGTTTCAGGGAAACAGAAGCCGAGTCGGAAAGTTGACACCCAAATGAAAAGGCCTGTACGTCATCACGGGGATCTTCTCTCAACGGCACATATCGGCTGACCGACTCGGATGGTCGAAAGCTGAGCAAACCCTTCAATTCGGAGAACCTCAAGTGGTATTACCAATAGTTGTAATCTTCCCGCTCCTTAAATGAAATTAAGCGCCTTTATTTCTGAAAAAAGTCCTCCCTTCTCGACCAAACTACATGTCCTCCCTTATCTACCTAACTCACTCCAATGGTCCCTCTTCAGGGCCATGCACCCCGAGTGTCGTATATTGGCCCTCTTCACAGCTAGGATCTTCAATGGCTCTTTCTTCAGGGTCGGGCTCCCTAAGTGTCATATATCAGCCCTCTTCAGGGCCAAAGGTTCCTAAGATGTTTTCACTTTCTCTCTTGAGTTGAATTACTAACCTTGTGCCCTTATCGATGATGTTCAAGGGAACCTATATCTTGGAAATATTGTGGGAATAAGACATATTAAAGACTCGCTCTCCATAGTACCCAAGCTCTCGCTATATTCACAATCTCCTCTATTGGAGTTGGTCTACACATGGGGAGGCACTGGTTTCTTCCGCTATATGGACTATGATAATCTCTCTGGGCTCTTGCAAGGTAGAGCGATTAATACAACAATCAATACATCCAATTAACTCAATAAGCTAAACTAAGCATTCAAACATAGAAAGCAACATCTCATTAATGCAAAATCCAAGGCTTCATCATACCTAAGTATCTAGAAAATTAGTTCCCTATGAATGGAAAACAACAATCCAATACAAAGAGAATGTAAATCAAAAGAACCATAAAGAGAAATGCTATTACATATGATGCGTTCTAACCGCAAGTGTACGGGTCGAATCAAGTAGTAAAGTGGACTATTGAAAAGTCGGGTATCGAATCCTCAGGGAGAAAGAAAATACTAGTACTAATTAATTGTCTATTATCTAGCCAATCAATTCGGGTTGATGATACTAAATCTAATTCTAAGGCTAATAAAGCAAATTAACAAATGCAATTGATCTTGAAGATGTCAATCGATGAATGGGGATACTTGGGTGATTGAATCCCCTTTGGATTTCCTTAGATGTGGATAATGCTCTCTATATTGAATCTTGGTGAATCATTGGCCAAGGGTTCCTAATACGATTTCATCCCCTCACTCGAGGGTGATTACTCAACCTAGTATCCTCACTAGTTAAGTTCTAGGGAACCTATCTCTTGGAAGTACTAAGGGAATAAAACATTTAAAGGAGTAGCTCGCCTTAGTACCCGGGCTCCCGGTGTACTCCTAGTCCTCTCTATTGAAGTTTGTCTACACGCGGGGAGTGCGCTCGCTTCTTCCCCCACATGGACTAGAGAAACCTCTCCGGGCTCTCGCAACGTAGAGAGGTTAATGCTTTCACTATACAATACATTCAGTAGACCATGATGCATTCAACCAATCAATCAACATAGAAGAGACAATATCAATTAACCATAATCCAAAGGTTCATCAACACCCAAGTATCAAAAGTTTAGCTCTTCATCAATGGAGAGTTACAATCAATGTCAAAGAAGAAATCAAACACAAGAGTCATAAAGCAAACCCTTGATGATGACCGTTTGTAGATTTCCCCTTTCTCTTTAGCCCTTACTTCTTCTCTCTAGCCCTCTTGAGCCTTCTCTTCTCTTCTTCAATCTCCTCCAAGATGATGGAGAAGATGATGATGGCTTCTCCCTCCTTGAAGCTTTTGCTCTAATCTCCTCCAAGATGCCCCAAAACCCTCTTTTACATCTCTATTTATACCCTCCTCTAGGGTTTTGGGTGTATTTCCCGACTTTGCCCTCGGTTCGGCCGAAATCGCAGCTGCAGTTTTACGATATACGACCCAGTATGTATTTCATACGACCCCGTATATCCCTTATACGGACCACCATACGGAGTGTTGTACGGAGTCGTATATCTCTCAGGTCCTCGTGTACGGGGTCCTGTTAGTCCGTTCATGAGTCCGTATGAATCTCCAGGTCCATACGGGTCCGTATGAACTTTCTTCCAGCTCCGTTTCGCTTACTTTAGCCCGCGTTTTTCGAAAACGCTTCCTTTCTCTTGGGATTGCTGTTTTCTGCCCTGTTTACAAAAACAAAGCCTTTTTGAGCACCGGCAGGCCAATATTCCTCCAAAACATAAGATAATATGCATGAATTTCATGTATAATTGATGCTCATTTGAACACTTATCACATATCTCCACACTTAAAGGTTTGCTTGTCCCCAAGCAAAGAGAAGAAATCAACAAAAGAAGATAAGTGTTCAACCTTGGGCTATAAAAATTATACATGAATTCTATTCCAAGTTCACCATTACAATATGTTCTCCTATTTCCACACCAAGGCTTAGATTGATCCCGTGACATTTCGATATAGCCCTAGACAAAGCTTATTCACTCCACATGCCATGTTCTAAAGTCTTAACAAGACAAGCATGCTCTCAATGGGCTCTAGAAGGTCCTTGAGGCCTTAAAAACAAAAGAATTACCCCCTATTAGATGAATGGTGGACAAATACTCAAGAAGCTACTCTTTTTTTTTTTTATTCGGGTAGGGCATCTCTTGGATCCGACTTTCCCGTACTAAAGATCAAGGTAGAGTGTAGTTCCTCCCTTTTGCAAAGAATCCATGCTGATTAGGCATCCGAACCCTTAGCTACTTGGGTGGTTACAACTTTACCTATGGGTGTTCATGCTAAGTAATGACTTTTTGAATTGAGGAACACTCTGATTAGGAGCCGGGACCCCAACCTACTTTGTCTCCAAAAGCATCGGAACACTGTCTTTATTAATTGACAACTATTGTGCAAAACTATTTTATTTTCATTGTACTTGTCCACTATGTATATTATGAGGGGCTAATAAATTTGAACTAATGCCACGAAATTTCTTGGAGCCATTGAAAGCAATACTTAGCTATTAAAGTCAAAAGAACTTGGCAATGGGTTATCTATTGTCTTTCACAATCATAATTGTCACAAAAATATCTCTACATGCCCATGGTGTTTCAATCGGGAGCATTTCAAATCATAAATGGTGTGCTTAGAGAAGGAATTCATGTCAAATTTATCTATCTCCCAGGTTGTCATGCATATCCGACATAATTATCACAAAAATATCTATAATAAATAATCATGATGGCTACCTATCTCCACACTTAAAAGTTTGCAATAACCCTAAGAGGAGCTAGGTAGCAACCCACCCCCACTCTAGAAATTTGCATTGTCCTCAATGCACGAAAATTAAATTCAGCGCAAGGAATTAGTGGGAAAAAGATGAACGAAACTCCCCTAAATAGTCTGCTTAATGTTGTTTGTGGGAGTAGAGGATTGCTTGATTTTCGAGGGTCGTGAATCCCTTGTTGACTCTGCGAACATAGAGAGAAGAATCAAACCCAATATCATGCAAAACAGGAAAATCCACATAACGAAAGCAAAACATAGGGTAGCAGGGCGATGCCCTTGCTTAGTGTCATAATGCGCTAAGGTAAATAATAACAAGTGAAAGTAATAAAGTTCCAGATGAAGATAGATGCAATAGAAAAGTAATGCGTCAAGTGTCACATCTTTGGCTAAATTACTGCTTTGGTGCTTTGGAGGTGGAGGAGGTGCAAAATGCGGGCGTGTCCACGGATAAAGAGCGAGCTCGAAAGCTACTCCCCGAGCCGCCGCCGCTCCGCTAGGATCGTGGTCTGGGCGGCTCTCATCTCGGTCATCCGCTCCTCCAACCTCATTATAACGGCTCACAGGCGTAGGGTCCACCGTGGTCTTTGGGGAAGGCTGGCCGAGGGGTCGGGCCAAGACTGCATCATCGAGTCGCATCCCTCCTCCTCTCAACTATCTCAAGCCCGCCAACAAAAGTGTAGCGTCCGCCGGCTCGCCGCACCGATCCCAACTGCAATGCGAGGAGCCGCCATGTCGATGAGGGAGACCAACTGCAGTCTTTGCTCCCCTCCAACTCGGCCTCGAGACCCATGCCCATGATGAGTCGTGTGATATAGGGCCCGGCATGGATGCCGGTGAGTGGTGTTCACGCCCCGATCGCCAAATAATCTACAAGCACGCATTACCCCAAATGGATGAAACTTCGCTCGAGGTCACGTAGAGAAATAGGCGTCGGTGACTATGACGACTCGCATGATTATCACTACGACTGCGATGGTGCGGCTGATGAGGGCATGCAAGTAGCGGTGCACCGGATCCGTCATGAAAGATGCCTTGTGGTTGTCATGGCGCCCGCCTAGCTGAATCCAGAAGCTCGCTGAGGAGATGGTGCGCTCGGGGAAGGCCGTGAGCAGCTCGGTGTACTCTCGTGTGAAGGTGTAGTCACGGTCATAAAGCCCCATGTATAGTGCGAACTGGGTGTAGCTCATCGCCCTCCGCTGTCCAAAAAGCTGAAAGGTAATGGCGGTGCGGTTCTGCTCCCCTACCGCACTCCTGTCCGCCTCAAAGAACTTCGGCACCTCCAATGCCGGGCGGAACACTTCATGGTTTAGAGAAAATCTGTCCCGGCCGCCAAATTATGTCATCTCTCGGACTCGTTCGGCGATGTTGTGTTGGATGAGGGTGTTCCGATCGATAATGCGGGTCCGACCAAGCGGGCGAGAGGAGAGGCGGACATGTCGAAGTCTGTGGACCTCGCCTGCGTGAAGCGTGTCTCGGTGGATGACGCACCCGGCCTCCGTCGGCGCTTCTTTGATCTTGTAATCTTCCCTCGGCATACACGAAACTAAACACATAACGTCAGTGCCGGTTAAGCAAAAAAAATATGCCAAGATTTTTAAATAAAGGCCCTAAATTGCCCCTATACGGGGTTCCATCTTGATCGACCGTGAGTAGTGATATCTGGGGACAACCCCTATACGAGTCCGTATGGGACTCCGTATGGGAGTCCGTATGGGCTCGGCCGCGAGCTTGCCGGGGGCCGCGATGAATCTTGGCCCCATTTCTACATTATTTCGCACCCAAACACTTCTAAAACATTCAACATTCATTCAATAGAAGTTTCATCACAAAATGGCACAAGAATCTCACACATTCATGTCATTCAAATGAAAAGTCGATTTCAAACAACCCTAGGTTTCCAAATCATGTCGCCAAAGCATATAATGTAGATTATGGGTGTTTAGCACATACCTAGGGATGATCAAGCCCTCAATTTGAGGAAGGGTAGACGCCGCGTTGCGAAGAGGAGGTGTAGGGTTGCTAGGGCACGAGAGGGGGAAGGTGAGGAAGAGAGGGGTGAAAAGGGGGCTTTTTAAAGCACCCCACTCGTGCCTCTTTACGACCCTATACGGACTCCTATACGGAGTCCATACGGGGTCGTATATAGCCCTGTCTAGGCATACGGACTGATCTCAGTCCGTATGAGACCCCGTATACACCTAGACAGAGGCTTATACAGCCCTCCCAGGGTTCATTTACACCGTTCTCTTCGCGCGGCCTGATAATAAGCAAGATATTACCCCTAATTGACAACATCCAGCATAAGAATGGAGAAAATTGGACAACAACGCCACTTCAACTTATTTCAAGCATCACTAGCTAATCAAAAGAAACGAAAATTGCCAAAAACCAAGAAAGAAAGTTCTAAAACTTGGGTTGCCTCCCAAGAAGCGCTTGTTTAACGTCACTAGCTTGACGTACCTCCAATTTACCTTATGGGGGCTCAAATACCTTGAAGCTTCCATCAGTCCTTCCCTTGAAGCATGACCCGAACAAACACTCTCCCAAACGCGCATAAATAGAGGAATCCTTTACTTTCATACCTGAGTGCTCATTGGGGGAAGTGGAGGAGAAGGATGTGGCGGTTACCCCGTGTTGTTGCACCTTCCTCCAGCACTTCTTCATGGTCGGAATGGGCCTCCTTCTCTTCTTGGTCTTCTCTACTTTGGCCCGGTTCCCCTTACTTGGCATAGCTGAATTCCCCTGGACCTCTTCTGTGATGTCCTCCCCTTCATTCAACTCATCGCGCAGCTGGTCTATCATTAGGAGATCTTCCATACAAGCAGAGGTAAGCAGATCGATGTCGTCCACACTGTAGGATGTATCGTCTTGGGCCACAGTATGCTTCATTGCTTCGGGTATTTGGAAGGTCACCTCTTGATCCCCCACTCTCAATGCTAGCTTCCCTTGGGCATGATCTTCAAGTGCTTGGGCGGTAGCGAGGAATGGGCGCCCAAGGATGATGGGCACATCCACATTATCATCAACGTCAAAAAGGACAAAGTCGGCCGGGAACACAAACTCATTAATCTTGATAAGCACATCTTCGGCCAAGCCCTTAGGCCTCTTCACAGACACGTCTGCCAGTTGAATTGTCATCCCTGTGGGCTTTGGATCATCAAGCCCCAGTTTCATGTATAAGCTATAGGGCATCACATTAATACTTGCTCCTGAATCCGCCAATGCTTTCTTGGTAATCCCCTCTCCAAAAGTACATGGGACAACAAAGCTACCGGGGTCCTTGAGTTTCTTGGGCAAATCATGTTGCAAAACCGCCGAGAATTGAGCATTGAGAGTGACGACACCCACTTCTTCCAACTTCTTCCTATTAGATAGGAGGTCCTTCATAAATTTTGCATACTTCGGCATTTGTGCTAGGACATCCACCAAGGGCAAATTAATTTGTAGTTGCTTCATCATGCTTGTGAACTTTGCAAATTGGGCATCCTCCTTATCTTTTCTCAATCTTGCTGGATAAGGGACCCTTGGATGATATGGAGGGATGGGTGTGGCTTCTTCTTTGCTCCCTTCCTTTTCTTTGGAAGTGGGCGCGGGTGCCGGTGCATCCTTTCCACTTGAATTCTTCCTTTGTTGCTCTCCAATCGGGGATTCGATCTCCTTACCACTCCTCAAAGTAATTGCCTTACATTGCTCACATGGATTTGTCTCCGTGTTGCTAGGCAAGCTTCCCTGCGGTCTCTCCGAAAGTGTCTTGGCCATTTGACCCATTTGGTTCTCCAAGCTCTGCACAGTAACCTGTAGGCTTCGGATAGCCGTTTGATTTTCTTGCACCATCTTCAACACCATCTCATCTAAGCTTAATTTTCTCTCTTGTGGCTTCGGAGGATGTTGGAAGCCCGGGGGATATTGCCCTCCACTAGGATTCCCATATGCCAACCCGGGGTGGTTCCACTTGGGTGCATAGGCTCTGTATTGCCCCCCCGATTGCCCTTGGTTGTTGTTCAAGTATTGCACTTGCTCCATGGTGAGGTTCTCCATGCTCATAATTGGGCAACTTGTTGTGTTATGCCCTCCACCACAAGTGTTACAAGAGGATACCGGAGATGAACTTGAGGGGCTACCGGTGGTCAATGCCTCAATCTTCCTTGTCAAAGTGTCCAACTTTTCTGCGAGAGCCACATCAATTGCATTGGGTTCGTTCACGGAGCCTACCAATTTGACTTGCTTTCCCCGAGTAGACCAATGGGCTTCATTGCTAGCCATATCTTCAAAAATTTTCTCGGCGTCATTGGGGTATTTATTCCCAAGAGAGCCCCCGGTGGCTGCATCAACCAAATATCGGGTTGCATCATCCAACCCATGGTAGAAGGTCCGGACCTTAGCACAATCGTCCATCCCATGTTGAGGGCAACGCCGGAGTAAGTCATTATATCTCTCATAAGCTTCATAGAACGATTCATTGGGTCCTTGCTTGAAAGAAGAAATGTCCAATCGAAGCTTTGCGGCTTTACTAGGTGGGAAGTACCGCCCAAGGAACTTGTCGAGCATTTCGGCCCATGTGCGAATGGATCCCGATGGAAGTGAAGTTAACCACCTGTAGGCCCCTTCTCTCAAGCTAAAGGGGAACAATCTCAATCTAATGGCGTCATCAGATGCCCCATTGATTTTGAACATGTTGCAAATCTGAACAAACTTGGCAATATATGCGTGAGGGTCTTCATCCGGCCTTCCATCAAACTGGGCTGTATTTTGGATCATAGTCATGGTGCTGGGCTTGATCTCGAAGTTGTTCATGTTCACATTAGGGGGGTGCACGCTAAATTCTTCCACCGTATAGTGAGACCTCTCATATTCGGATAGTGTAAGCAGCCTCCCGGCCATGATCGGGATTTCTCTAACCTCCAAACTACCTTCGGTGGGTATGAAGTTCTCCGACCCCGAAGAGGATCCGAGATTTAATTCCTCCACTTCTCTCAACCTTCTATGGAATGTTCGATCAATTTCACTGTCGGCTTTGACAAGACCCTTAGGGTTCTTTCGGGTCATACATCAACACCTCGCAATGAAGAATTGAGGAAAATTAGAAATCACAAGAGAATTAAACTGAAATTACAACTAAAATGCTAAGAGACACTGTGCAACCAAACAATTATTAAAACAAAGTAAAAACTGAAAGTAAACGACTAGATTAATAAACTCCTAGTTTTCCTAGTAATTCTAAATCTCCCTAAGAATCGCCAAAAACTTGATGCGTTCTAACCGCAAGTGTACGGGTCGAATCAAGTAGTAAAGTGGACTATTGAAAAGTCGGGTATCGAATCCTCAGGGAGAAAGAAAATACTAGTACTAATTAATTGTCTATTATCTAGCCAATCAATTCGGGTTGATGATAGTAAATCTAATTCTAAGGCTAATAAAGCAAATTAACAAATGCAATTGATCTTGAAGATGTCAATCGATGAAGGGGGATACTTGGGTGATTGAATCCCCTTAGGATTTCCTTAGATGTGGATAATGCTCTCTATGTTGAATCTTGGTGAATCATTGGCCAAGGGTTTCTAATACGATTTCATCCCCTCGCTTGAGGGTGATTACTCAACCTAGTACCCTCGCTAGTTAAGTTCTAGGGAACCTATCTCTTGGAAGGACTAAGGGAATAAGACATTTAAAGGAGTAGCTCGCCTTAGTACCCGGGCTCCCGGTGTACTCCTAGTCCTCTCTATTGAAGTTTGTCTACTGCAGCGGGAGTGCCGCTTCTTCCCCACATAGACTAGAGAAACCTCTCCGGGCTCTACTTAGCGTAGAGAGGTTAATGCTTTCACTATACAATACATTCAATAGACCATGATGCATTCAACCAATCAATCAACATAGAAGAGACAATATCAATTAACCATAATCCAAAGGTTCATCAACACCCAAGTATCAAAAGTTTAGCTCTCCATTAATGGAGAGTTACAATCAATGTCAAAGAAGAAATCAAACACAAGAGTCATGAATAAAACCCTTGATGATGATCGTTTGTAGATTCCCCCTTTCTCTTTAGCCCTTACTTCTTCTCTCTAGCCCTCTTGAGCCTTCTCTTCTCTTCTTCAATCTCCTCCAAGATGATGGAGAAGATGATGATGGCTTCTCCCTCCTTGAAGCTTTGGCTCTAATCTCCTCCAAGATGCCCCAAAACCCTCTTTTACATCTCTATTTATACCCCCCTCTAGGGTTTTGGGTGTATTTCCCGACTTTGCCCTCGGTTCGGCCGAAATCGCAGCTGCAGTTTTACGATATACGGCCCAGTATGTATTTCATACGACCGCGTGTTTCCCTTATACGGACCACCATACGGAGTGTTGTACGGAGTCGTATATCTCTCAGGTCCTCGTGTACGGGGTCCTGTCAATCTGTTCATGAGTCCGTATGAATCTCCAGGTCCATACGGGTCCGTATGAGACTCCGTATGGACTTTATTCCAGCTCCGTTTCGCTTACTTTGGACCGCGTTTTCTTGAAAACGCTTCCTTTCTCTTGGGATTGCTGTTTTCTGCCCTGTTTACAAAAACAAAGCCTTTTTGAGCACCGGCGGACCAATATTCCTCCAAAACATAAGATAATATGCATGAATTTCATGTATAATTGATGCTCATTTGAACACTTATCAACATACACCATTGGCGGCTATATTGATTCATCCACTAATTCCATGTCCTTCACTTCCTCCAAGGGTTGATGATGGAGTTCTCAATCCTTAATTCAAGGGCTTTCTCTTTCCTAAGATGGCCTCCCAATCTAAAGCCCTAATTAGTCGTATTTATACCGCCCCCTTTAGGTTTTAGTGTGCCATTTATCATTCTTCCCCTGCTTGGGTTAGAAGCGTCAGGAAAATATACGCCATAAGGGAGTTCATATGGGCTATATGCAGGCCCATATAAAACACAGGTCGACTTATATAACCATATATCAGATATTATAACCCCCTATATAGCTCTGTACGGGTTGTAAACGGTCTTAGGAGACCAAATATAGAGATCGTCTGAATCTCCAGGTTTATACGGGCCATATGAAGGCCCGTATGCCATTGTGCCTTCTCCAATATTGCTTTATTTCGGTCTCAATTTCCCCTTAAAAACTTCCTCTCTCCTAGTGTATCGATATTATGCCTTGTTCAACAAAATCACACTTTTTGATTACTGACGGGCTAAAATTTCACCAAAATAGCATGCAAAGCATACATAAATATGGTATAAAATTACGCTCAATTGAACACTTATCACATATCTCCACACTTAAAGGTTTGTTTGTCATCAAGCAAAGAAAAGAAATTAGGAAAAGATAATAAGTGTTCACCCTTGGGCCATAGAACTCATAATTCAATTCTATTCTATGTTTACCATCAAAGTGAATGTTCTCCTATTGCTACACCAGAGCTTAGATTGATTTCATGATATTTTTCAATATAGGTTTAGACAAAGCTTGTTCACTCCGCATGCCATGTTCTAAAGTCTTAGCAAGACACGCATACCCTCAGTGGACTCTAGAGATTCCTTGAGGCTCTAAGATCAAGAGAACTGCCTTTCTATTGGATAGATTGTGGATAAGTTTGAGGGATACCAAATTTTTTTTTCCTTCGGGTAGGGTATCTCTAATGGATTCGAGTTTCCCGTGCTAAAGATCAATGTAGAGTATAGTTCCTCCTTTTTGCAGGGTGTTATGCTGATTAGGCACTAGAGCACTTAGCTACTCAGATGGTTACAAATCTACCTAGATGTGCTCATGCTAAGTAGTGACTTTTTTAACTGAGGGATGCTTTGATTAGGGACCAAAAACTCAAACTACATCATCACAATAAGCAGTGGAACACTGTCTTTATTACTCTACAACTACTATGTACAAGGTTACTTTATTCTCCCCTTATTTGTCCACTAGGTTATATTATGAGGGGTTAGAAGTTTGAACTAGTGTAGCGAAATCTCTTGGAGCCATTGAAAGTGATGCTTAGCTATTAAAGTCAAGAGAACATAGCAATGGGTTATCTATTGTCTCTAGAGATTATGAGTGTTACAAAGATGGTCTCTAGGTTTCCATGGTGTTTCATAAGAGAATTTAAAAATTGTGTGCTAAGATGGTGCACTATGAATAGAATGTGTCAAAATTTATCCTAAAAAGGCCTACATCGGTGTATGCTAAACATGAGCTATCATATAAAGATTTGCAATGAATTTCACTAGTAGTTACCTATCCCCAAACTTAAGAGTTTGCAATAGAATTATAAATTGATAGGTAGCCATCCATATCCACACAAAAAAATTTACGTTGTCCTTAATGTACTCTAGAAATCTAATATAAAATGAGCATGGAGAAAGGTGAATGATGGTGCCTAATGTGTACTTTACAAGTGTAAGAGTCGGACAAGTAATACAGTAGACTCTACTAGTAGAATATCGATCCTCAAGGAAAGAGAAATACTAGTACTAACTAGTTATCTATTATATAGTTGTTGACCAGAAAACTTAAGAGCAAGCGCTCAAGCCTCTGCACGCAAGCGTACATGGTCGTAAGTAATAAACCGGTGAGTACTGGGTCGAATCCACAGGGAAGGCTTACTAGGTTTAGATGAACACTAACCTACTAAGTTGCTTGGTAAAGTCAGTCGATTGATTAAGTGGAGGGATACTAATCTAAACTACTCCTAGATAGAAGTGAGAGATAACGAAGGGTGCGGGGGAGTCCTCTCTATGATATGATTCTAGGGTTGTATGACTCTAATGACTTGTTATGATTTTCTCCTTTGGATGCTATGTTGTCAAGAACATGGATGTGGGCGTATATGTGATAAAGTGCTGTGCTTATGTGCACTCCGGGTGCATCCTACAGGACCTTATTTCTAAGGGTCATGCATCCAAAGTCCATATCTCTATGGTACAACGAACACATTATAGGACAATACTATGTCACTACCGTGGAATTGCCTAGCCTGATCTCTCAACACTAGGTGAAATTGGTGTCACTCCGTCTACCCAAATCCTCTATTCTACTCTCAAGCCTAGATTTCTCATAATGCTTGGAGTTAAAGATACCCATAGTCTCTCAACTAATGAGGAATAAAGAGAGAGATTCATAGGCACATCCACATTCATAATAACAAGAAAAGCCAAAGATAATAAATATCAAATCAAAGAGTTCATACAACCCTAGCATAGATGTTCAAGCTACCATTACAAATGAAAGGTCCATAATGAAGCAATGAAGAAAGTAAACATCCATGTATTAGTACAAAGGAAGGATTATAACACTAGAAATCAATAAGAAATAGGTTCCCCCTTTGCTTTGAGCTTCTTCCCTCAAGATTTGGCCTTGAAACCCTCCGGATCGCCTCTTTGGAGCCCTAGTCATCGCCCCAAATTGAGAGATAGTCAAAACCTAGCATATCAGCCCCTTTTTATAGCCCAGCGCCCTCGACATCATGATTTCATGGGGTGACATCGCAATCTGTCTTTTATGTGAAAGTTGGCGCTCTGTCAGCGATTAACTTCATGATGTATGCAGTCTACATCGCGATGTTTTCATCAACTCGAAGATCGGATAACCATTTCAACTCAGATTGAGCTGAAATTTTAACTGAGTGTTCCTAACTTGTTGATCTTCAATCTTAACAGTGTAGATTGGATTTGGAGGCCTGTACCACTTCCAATAAATTATTGATCATAGTTGCTCTTTCAGACTGCTCACAACCCTTTTTCCTTTCACTACTTTCGCTCATTTGTCATAGAACACCTTCCTCTTTTGCCCAAGATCATCCTTATAGATCCCCGATGGTCTCACTATCTGTCAATATTAAAACACTTGCATTAGTTCATAAATTAGTCCATTTAGTATAGAAATTTACAAAAACAAGTGTACATGCTAGTTGAGGTATAGTTTATATAAAATAACCCAAATTGGCTCTTGAATAGATCATTAAATGGCCATATTTGGTCTGAACCTAGCATAATATGTCATATAAATAGCTCTATTTTGAGAGCTATCAATAGTTTAACAAGAACTGGGGAGTGGAATGAACTAATCTAACCTATAAGACTAAGAAGTGGGATGGAATCTAATGGAAGCGGTGAAGTCGCGAGTGCAAGCAATCAAAGAAGAGGGGTATCCGGACAATGAATCCCCCTCAGGTTATCAATAAAGATAGATAAAGAATTTTAGGGTTAATAATTGTAATAGATCGGACTAAGGATTCCTAAATTGCTTTCACTCCCTCTCTTGAGGCGAGTTACTAACTTAGTCCATTACTGTTGGTATTCTAGGGAATCTATGACTTGGAAGAATTGTAGGAATAAGAATTAATAGGGATTCATACTCCTAAATGCCCGATCTCTTGGCGTATATACAATTCCCTCTATTGAGGTATGCCCTCACAAGGGGAGGGGTTCGCTTCTTCCCTCGGTGCATCGGATTGGATAATCTAGGCTATTGCGACATAGATTACTAATGCAAAGAATAACTCTAAATAAATCTCAAAATAGAAAGCAAGTAAAATTACTATTAACATCCAACATCAAAGTTTTACATTCAACCCAAGGGTTCATCAATGGCCAAATACCTAAAAGATTAGTTCCCCATTAAAGAGGAACACAAGTTCAATACAAAGCGATAAAGAATAGAGATAGACATAAATAGATATTCTATTTCCTCTAATGTTGGGGCAGATGATAGGACTATTGATGCCATCCCCTCTAAGCCTCACTGCAGGAAAGGTGGAAGGTTGTGCTCGGAGCCCTCAAATCCAAGCTTTGTTCTCCGATCGATGCCCGATGATGGTGATGGATGATGATGGTAGCCTCCTCAAAACCCTAACCTCTAAGGGTCTTTGAAATATATTCAATAGAATCCAAAAAAGACCCTCTCAGAATCCTAAACCCGCCTATTTATATGCATAGGCAACTGTATAAAGAATTCGACTCGTCTGGGATGAAACAACTAAGTGTAAATGGGTTCGAGCTCGAGCCAGACAGTTCCGTCTGGATTTCCAGACTGAACCGTTTGGTAGTTCAACTCAGCTTTTTTCTTAGCCAGACTGTTCCATTATATTTTCCAGACTGAACTGTCTGGTAGTTCAATTCAGCCTTTCTTTCATCCTGATTGTTCCATCTGATTTTCCAAACTGAACCGTCTAGTAGTTTAATTCAGCCTGTTTCTACTCGAACTTGCTCGAAATCGCTTTATAATTTGTAAATTCCCTCGAATCACCCCCTGAATGTCCTAATGAGTGAAATATACATGAATCAAATACCAACGAGCTACAATTCATCCAACTCCCATGCTATATGTGCACAAAAGTGGTATGAAAATATGATAATTTAAACACTTATCAAATATCCCCACACTTAAGCGTTTTCTTGTCCTCACGCAATTAAAAGAAAAATAAAGAAATGATATGTGTTTAACCTCTGGCCAAAGATTAGGCAGCTCCACTCTACTAAAACTTTACCATCAAGATGTGTATTCTCCTACTTTAACCCAAGACTTAGATCGATACTATGACATATGTCAATATAGCTCTAAACAAAGTTTGTTCACTCTACATGCCATGTTCCTAAGTATTGAAGGGTCAAGCATACCTTCAATGGACTGTAGAGGTTTCTTAGGTCTCTATAGACAAACAACTGACCCCAACTGCAATAGTTGTAGACAAGTTTGAGAAGTATAAATCAAACAAACTCAAAACTCAATTTTTTTTTTTTTTAATTTTTATTATTCCGGTAGGGTACCCCTAATGGATCCGACTTTTCGGGACTAATGTGACGTGTAGATTTCCCTTTTGGAAGGATGCAAGTGCTGATTAGGCATCGGAACACCTAACTTACTCGGAAAATGCCAACTCTGCATAATTATTTTCATTCCCACAAGAGATTTTTCGACTTAAAAAACACCCTGATTAGGGGCCCAAAACCCTAATCTATTTCATCATCAAGGGCAGTGGAACACTGTCAATTTATTTTCACAACTCCTATATACACTTAACATTTTATTTGTATTTTTACTTCTCTCCCAAGATAAATAATGAAGGTCGGAAGCTTGAACTAGTGTCACGTAACCTCTTGGAGCCATTGAAGATGATACTTACTTAATATGCTAAGTCAAAGAAACATGGCAATGGATTATCTATTGTCACTAGTAAATGTTGATGTCACAAGGATGTTCTCATTAGCATGGATTTAGTCAAAAAGATGTGCAATGAATTCCTTAAAAAGATTTGTAATGAATTTCTTAACTACTCATCCATCCCTATACTTAAGATTTTTCAATGAATTCAATAATCTACCCATCCCCATTCTTAAAAATTTGCATTGTCCTCAATGCATAAAATAAAGCATGTAAATGAAATCATAGTAAAAAACAAAGGGAGAGGATAAACTGAGACTTCCCGATTTCGTTGAGATGATTTCCAATATTCGTATGAGCTTGAGGTGAAGTTCAATTTGGAGCCAAAATGTATACTCTTTCATGACTTGCGAGTTGAGGGGGATCAATATAGCACAAGAAAAAAAAATGAAATTATTAAAAGCATTAACACAATATGAAACAATAATAAGTGGAGTAGGGATAAGCCCTTGCTCACTAATAATAACATGTCCTGATCAATGGCACAATAGAACTACTCCTCCTCAAGCGAGATTACTGGGGTGGCGAAAAACACCAATAAGGAGTATATTAATCAATATCAAAATAAAATCCCAGGTCTGGGCAATTTTAACTTCTAGATGGGCATTTGGTATATAAGATAATTCAGCCTGGCTCAACTGGGCAACAGGATTACATGGTTTTGATGCTCTTAGGTTGTCTCAATGTAATATACCCATCAAAACCTTAAATTGGACTCTAAAACCTACCCCAATGAATTGAAAATTGAGGAGTTAAACAAATAATTCAGGATTAGACATGTCGTCAATTTATTGAATCCTAGTCTATTCTAACTGATACTATAATGAAATAAGAAATTTTTTTTCAAACCTTGGGTTGCCTCCCAAGAAGCGCTTGTTTAACGTCGCGAGCTTCATGTACCTTTTTCTTACATTGTGGAGGCTTGAAAAGGGTGTATTCCTCTCTGCTATACCTCGCATAACTACTTCCAGAAAAAGAAAAAGATACCTGTCGGGGTATTGTTGTGATGGAGGTTTTGGTATAGTAAGCTTTAAGCCTCCATGGAAATAGTTTGGCAAGGGAATTGTTCAATCTTGGCTTGGGCAAGTCCTTGGACGGTTGATTAATCCTCTCTCTTTCTACTATTTTCTCTATCTTATCTCCTCTGTGCTTTGTATGTAGGTCAACTACGAGGCAAAAGATTTCTTCAAGTGTATTCAGCATTTATGTTGTGCTTCTTCAGAATTTTCTACACCAACACAGTCTTCCACCTCTTCTTCTTTGCTCTTTTCTCCTTCAATATTATTTCCACATTGGAATTGCTCTCCAAAATTCGCTTGAGGAATTTCTCCCATCTTGTTCTCCAGCTTGTGAAGAGAGACTTGCATGTTTGCAAGTGTGGCACTAATGGCTTCAAATTCTATTTCTGATTGCAATGAAAATTGTGCCATATCCTCCATAAATAAGAAGATTCCTTCTTGTAATAATGGAAAGTTTGACCACTTTTTCTCCTCCAAACTTTGTGTTAATTCTAGTTCATCCTTGTAGCTTTTGTCCTCATTACTCCTTTATGTATCTATACCCATAGGGACGGTCATAGTTTTAAATTCTTCTTCAGCATCAGGAGTGGGTTGACAAGTATGCACATCGATGGGCCCGAGAGATTGTTTCTTCAAAAAGTTGTCAAAGACCTCTTGCCAATTCAAATCTTCCGATGCCTCTATATGGGTTGTCTGCATATAGCTTACCAAAATTTCCTCTGTAGTTGGTCTCCTATTTTGTGACGGCTGGTTTTGAAAATTTGGAGTGAAACTGTGCCTTTGTTCTTGAGGTCGGGGATATGAAATAAACCCTTCTTGAGGACAGACCCCTTAAGTTTCATATTGATAGCTTGGATAGTTTGGTTGGCCCCTCCAATATGGATTGTTAACATGGTTGTATGGGTTTCTTCGGGTTGGTGAATTGCATATAAGCCTGTTGACCTTTTCTGAAAGAACATGAACTGTGGCTTCTAAAGATGATCATGAGGGGTTCAATGTCTAAGCTCCTTGCAATTGGTACCTCTCACAAAAGAGAACAAAACCAAAAAAGTCAGATTTTTGTTTTTGTTCTTTTCATATAAACGAAAGAAAAAATAAAAATGAAAGATAATGACTAAATTTCTGGTGTGAACTAATCTAAGATATAAGACAAAGAAGCAGGATGTAATCGGATGGATGCGGTGAACTCGCTAGGGCAATCTATCATAAGAGAGGGGTATCCGGACAATGAATCCCCCATGGGTTATCAATAAAGATAGATAAAGAATTTTAGGGTTAATAATTATAACAAATTGGACCAAGGATTTCTAAATTTCTTTCACTCCATCTCTCAAGGCAAGTTACTAACCTAGTGCCCTTACTACTGATGTTCTAGGGAATCTATGACTTGGAAGAATTGTGGGAATTAGAATTAATAGGGATTTACACTCCTAAATACCTGATATCTCAGTGCATACACAATTTCCTCTATTGGAGTATGCCCGTACACGGGGAGGTGGTCACTTCTTCCCCCGATGCGCTAGATTGGATAATCAGAGCTATCATGACATAGATTACCACTACAAAGAATAACTCCCAATAAATCTCAATAATAGAAAGCAACTAAAAATACCATTAACATTCAACATCAAAGTTTTATATTCAACTCAAGGGTTCATTAATGCCCAAATACCTAAAAGATTAGTTCCCCATTGAAGAGGAACACAAGTTCAATACAAAGCGATAAAGAAAAGAAATAGACATTAAGAGATATGCTACTCCCTTCAATATTAGGGCAAATTATATGACTATTGGTGCTACCCCGTCCAAACCTTGCCGCCATAAAGGTAGAAGGGTGTGCTCGGCACCCTCGCCCTTGCTCTCCTATCGATGCTCGATTATGGTGATGGATGATGGTGGTAGCCTGTTACAAACCCTAGCCTCCAAGGGTCTTCAAAAGATATTCAATAGAATAAAAAAAAAGACCCTCTCAGAACCCTATTTATATGCCAAGGCAACTGTGTAAAGAATTGGACTCGTCTACGATGAAACAACTAATTGTAAAGTTTAGGCTCGAGGAAGACGGTTCCGTCTGGATATCCAAACTGAACCTTCTGATAGTTCGATTCGGTTTTTTCAGAGCAAGACTGTTGCATCTGATTTTCCAGACTAAACAATATGGTAGTTCAATTTAGCCTTTTTCCCAGCCAGGCCATTCCATCTGATTTTCCAAATTAAACCGTCTGGTAGTTCAATTTAGCCTGTTTCTCCTCGAACTTGTTCGAAATAGCTTCATAATTTTTAAAAGCCCTCGAATCACCCCTTGTATGTCCTGATGAGTGAAATAAACATGAATCAAATACCGGCGAGCTATAATTCATCCAAATCCCATGCTATATATGCACAAACGTGGTATGAAAATATTTAAACACCTATTAGTGGAAAAAATGTTCCCTATTTAAATTTTTAGGCCGCTTGAGTGCCATAATTTGATTGCTTGGGTGGATGCCGGGGAGTGTGGGTTCGTGTTCCATATCTGTAAGAGAGGAGAGATCATCATAACTCCACAAAATAGGTAATCAATAGAAACCACAAAAAAGAAAAGAAAGATAAGTTTAGCAGGACGGTGCCCTTACTAACTAGTACATAAACTGCACACATAAATGAAACAAATCCAAGTGACACATCAAAACAAATAAAGTAATAAGTCTCAGTCCTCCATGAGGGGCTACTCGTCTGCTGGTGACTCGGGTGATGCAGTTATGGGTGCCTGAGATGGAGTAGGTGGAGAAGATGCTTTGAATGCGGTAGTGCAGTTACAAAATATCCCTGGCCTCCAATGTAAATGGAGAGCTCTGTGAACTTGCTTTTCATCTATTGATGCTCCTCGAGGATGGTGTCCTGGACCACGCGGACCTTCCTGATCTACTACTCCAATCTTTCAAATCGGCTCCTGGAGGCTGATCGAAGTCGATTGACAGTCGGTGATGAGTCAGAATCCTCGGATCCCTACTCGTGGCCATCTGAGCTCTCGGACTCTTGGCTGATAAGGATGTAGCATCAACCTTAGTGCTGGACGAGTCCCATCTGGCGGAGGGTGCTCATCCCAAGCGGAGTAATGAGTTGTAGTTGCTATGCACCCTTAGTACTCTGCTCAAGGCCCATCCCAATAATTAGGTGGGTGATGTAGGGTCCCATACTTATGGCCCTGAGATGGGGGCTCTGTCCCTGATGCACGAACTAATTAGTAAGCACATATCCTTGGTGGATGGGTGCTCGCTCAAATATGCTGTAGAGAAGGAACTGGTTTGTGACTGATAAGTGTTTATTTAAAATAAAATTTATATCATATTCCTATATGCTTGGCATGCAATTTTGAAGACTCTTTTCCCACTGATACATAAAATGTATTCATTATGATAAACAAGGCAAAATACAAGGACCTCGGAAGAAAGAAATCAATTCGAGAGAAACCGGGACCTCAGAGTACCAAGAAGGGTCCATACGGGCATTTATACGGGCTGACATACTGCTGTATAGTGGCACCTGAAGGGAATACAGGCCAGTATACAACCCGTATAGTAGAAGGTATAGAGGTGGCTGGCCCATATACAGGCTGATATATCATAAAATTAAGCGAATCTGCAGACCTAGAAGGGGCAATTTGGTAAATCTCACCCCTAAAACACGAGAGGTATAAAAGATGACTAATGAGGGTTTAGGAGGGGAGGAAGCAGCTTGGGGAGAAAGTCTAATATTGGGGAAAGCTTGGAGATTCTCATCTTGAAGCTATTGGAGCAAGAAAAGGGAAATCATTGGAAGAGGATCAAGGAAGCCATCAATAGTGCATTCATTAGTGTTATTCAATACGATTTCCTTGTTTGTCTTCATCTTTGTCTTGTATTGTTGCCCCCTTTTTTTGGAGGGCTAATCTTGTAGATGCTTGGATGATTGATAAACCCTTGGATATGTTTTAATGAATGTTATCTCTCTATCTTTGATTGTTTGGTTGAATCTCATTGAGTCTATTGGATGTTTTAATGTAAGTTAATCCCTCTACATTGCCAGAGCCAGGAGGGATTTTCCTAGTCCATAAGGGGAAGAAGCGAACTCCTTCCTCTGAGTAGACCATCTCCAATAGAGGGGATTGTGAGTATATCGGGAACCCGTGTACTAAGGAGAGCGAGTCCTTTAGATGTATTTTTCCCATAATCCCTGCAAGAATTAAGTTCCCTAGAACATCATTGGTAAGGGCACTAGGATTAGTAACTCGCCTCGAGAGAGGGAGTGAAAGCACCATAGGAACCCTTAGCCAAGGATCAACCAAACGTCGAGATAGAGAGTAGCATTCATCTTTTGGAAGTCCAAGGGGGATTCAATTGTCTGAGCATCCCCCTTTTTTTATTGTTTAACCTTAAGAGCAACTCGATTCCCTTGTTTTTGTTTTCACTTAATTAGTTTAGAATTTGCATAATCAACCACCTTTGGATAGACTAGATAGTAGATGAATAGTAGATATTAGTACTTCCATCTCCCTGAGGATCGATAATCCGACTTTCAAGTCCACTTTATTACTTGTTACAACCTGTGTACTTGCGATTGTATCGCATCAAGTTTTCTGCCCCGTTGCCGGTGAGAATTGAATTACTAGGAAAGCTTGGAATTTACTACTTTAGTCATTTTTATTTTTATTTCTTTACTTTCTTTCTTTGTTTTGCTTTTCACTCCATTGAAGTTTTTGATACTAATCTTCACTTTTTGAATATATTGCGAGGGGGCCACATGTTTATATCCTGGAGCGAATTATTTAAAAAGTTGGAGGCATTAGATCGGTGGATTGAAGAAAAGCTAGCTAATCAATCCACGAGTTCATCACGGGGATAATTGTTGGAAGCCATCATATTTTAGGAGGTGTATACTTTATGGGGCTCAGAAACTAGCCCGATACCATAAGAGACATCTCAAAAAGGATCATATGATAAAGATGCATAGTACGATCATAACCTTCTAATGGAATTCCTAAATAGATAGAACGAAGTCTTTTTGCATTCAAGTGGGTTAGCCAAAGAAGAGAATCCAAATCATGATCGAGTAGCTATGAACATTGACCTCATACAAGATGCGAAGCACAACAATACACCCTCTGATTCAGAAGAAGAGTCCATCATAGAATCAGAGGCAGAATTGGAAGAATTGGACGAGAACTTGAAGAAGTTAAAACCATCAAAGGATAAGCCCCCCGGAGTTGGAGTTGAAAGAATTACCTTGTCATCTTGAGTACGCCTTTTTAGCCGAAGACTCAAAGATCCCGGTTATCATTGCATCTAATCTGACAAGTCTACAGAAGGGGAAACTACTACAAGTCCTTAAGAGACACAAGAGGGCCATAGCATGGAAAATATCCGACATCAAAGGGATCAGTCCATCATTCTGTACCCACATGATTCTTATGGAGGACAACTACCGACCTTCTATCCAACCTCAAAGGAGGCTAAACCTAAATATGCAGGAGGTGGTCAAGTCAGAAGTGCTCAAGCTCTTGGATGCCGTAGTCATTTACCCCATCGCTAACAGTGCATGGGTGAGTCCTGTCCAAGTGGTACCAAAGAAGGGAGGAATGATGGTGGTCACAAATGAAAAGGATGAATTGATCCCTACAAGAACTGTTACCGGCTGGAGAGTATGTATTGACTATAGGAAGTTGAATTATGCCACAAGGAAGGAACATTTTTCTTTGACATTTATTGATCAAATGCTTGAGAGACTAACATGACAATCTTATTATTATTTCCTAGATGGTTTTTCCGGGTACTTTCAAATTCCCATCGCTCTCGAAGATAAAGAGAAAAGCACATTTACTTGTCCCTATGGTACTTTTCCTTACTGCCGTATGCGTTTTGGGTTATGCAATGCACATGCCACATTTCAACGATGTATGCTAGCTATCTTCGAAGATTTTTTGGAGAACATTATGTAGGTATTTATGGATGACTTCTCGGTCTTTTGAGATTCATTTGACTTTTGTCTCGCAAACCTTGAGAAGGTGTTAATTAGATGTAAAGAAACCAACTTGGTGCTAAGTTGGGAGAAATGTCACTTCATGGTCCAAGAAGGAATTGTTTTGGGGCACAAAATTTCTAGCAAGGGTATTGAGGTAGATAAAGAAAAGGTTGACACTATCGAAAAGCTACATCCACCAACTTCATTGAAAGCTATCAGAAGCTTTTTGGGGCATGCCGGGTTATATAGGAGATTTATAAAGGACTTCTCTAAAATAGCCAAACCATTGGCCAAATTGCTAGAAAAAGATGCTCCCTTTGAGTTTGAGGAAGGATGCCGAGCGGCTTTCACTATCTTGAAGGAGAAGCTTGTACAAGCTCCTATTATGACCACCCCAGATTGGAACCTCCCATTCGAGCTCATGTGCGATGCAAGTGATCATGTAGTCGGCGTAGTTTTGGGACAATGGAAGAACAAGCATTTCCAACCCATCTATTGTGCTAGCAAGACTTTGATGGATGCCCAAGAAAATTACACCACCACCGAAAAGGAGCTTCTTGCCATAGTGTACACCGATCATTCAGCACTGCGCTATCTCATGACTAAACTGGATGCCATACCAAGATTGATCCGTTGGGTTCTATTATTGCAAGAATTTGATTTGGAAATAAAGGATAAACAAGGTCCGAGAATCTAGCCGCTGATAACTTATCCCAATTGGAAACCCTAAATAGAGACTTATTGAAGCAGAGGGATATCAAGGAAGAGTTCTTGGAGGAGTACTTATACAACCTTCAAGTGACACAAGAGCAAACACAGGTGATGAGTGAGGAGAAGGAAACACCCTGGTTAGCTGATATTGCAAATTATCTAGATGTTGGATCTCTTCCAAAGTCATATAACTATTCACAAAAAAAAGAAGTTTTTCTTGTAACTGAAATATTATACATGAGATGATCCTTACCTATTTTGCATTTCTGCCGATCAAGTCATAAGGAGGTGTGTCTCAAAGGAGGAAGGGTTAAAAATTCTGGAGCATTATCACGCAGGACTTGTAGGTGTTCATTATAGTGCAAACAAAACAACAAAGAAGATTCTCGATGCGGGGTTTTATTGGCCAACCTTATTCCATGATGCACAAAGATATGTCCAATCCTATGATAGGTGTCAACGATTTGGAAATATATCTAAGCGAGATGTGATGCCATAGAACTCGGTTCAAGTGTGCAAAGTATTTGATGTTTGGGGAATTGATTTCATGGGGCCTTTCCCTACCTCTCGCGGAAATAGATTTATCTTGGTGGTGGTGGATTATTTCTCCAAGTGGGTAGAAGCACAAGCCTTACCCACTAGTGATGCAAGGGGAGTTGTGTGATTCCTCAAAAGATTGTTTTCTCGTTTCGGGACCCCAAGAGTCATCATTAGTGATCGAGGGACACATTTTTGTAACACTAATTTTGCTAAGATCCTAAAGCGATACAATGTAGTCCACCGCACTTCCATATCACCCTCAAACAAGCGGGCAAGTGGAAGTATCCAACCGACAACTGAAGAGGATCCTTGAACGGGCGGTCACACATAATCGGAAGGACTGCGAGGATAAATTGGATAATGCACTTTGGGCCTATCACACCGCATACAAGGCACCAATTGGTAGTACCCCCTATAGGCTTGTCTATGGCAAAGTATGTCATTTACTTGTCGAACTTGAGCACAAGGCTTATTGGGCAACAAAATTCTTGAATTTTGACACCTCACTCGTTGGCACTGAACGAAATCTTCAATTGAATGAACTTGAAGAATGGAGGTTGTTTGCATATAAAAATTCAAGATGATACAAAGAGTGGGTCAAGAAGCATCATGATCAAACATTAAATCATCACAAACAATTTAAGGAAGGAGATCATGTGTTGTTATTCAACTTAAGACTCAAACTTTTCCCAGGAAAGTTGTGATCTAGGTGGTCCGAGCCTTTCACCGTCACCAAGGTTCACCCACACAGTGCAGAAGAAATTCATCACCATGAGAGGGGTATATTCAAGGTAAACGACCATCGGCTCAAGTTGTACCATAATGTAAACTTTAAGGGAGGAGCCAATGAAAGCTTCAAGGTATTAGAACACCCATGAGGTAAGGTGAAGGTACGTCAAGCTAGTGACGTTAAACAAGCCCTTCTTGGGAGGCAACCCAAGTCCTAGAACTTTTCTCTAGTTATAATTTCTTTTGATTAGTTAGATTGTATATATTTGGAATAAATGAATGAGCTGTTTCATGTTCTTTTTCATAGTATATTGTACCATCTTGCTGGTTGTCGATCTATTCATTGCCCTATATTCATAATTGTCATTAAGTAGCGAGGAGGATTTAAATGGTGTCCTGGATTGGCTGCATAAGCCAAACCCAGGCCCATACGGGGTGTCATACGGCCTATCATACGGCTGTATGACCCATCTAGTGGGGTATACGACACGTATACAGGGTTGTCTGACCCGGCATGAAGTATACTGGCAGATATACACCCCGTATACGGTAAGATTTGGGCGTTATAAAGGGCGATTTTTCCATTTCTTTTTCAAACCCTAGTGATGCGATATAACCGCAAGTGTACGGGTCATCACAAGTAATAAAGTGGACGTGAAAGTAGGGTTGTTGATCCGTAGGGAGATGGAAGTACTAGTACCCACTATTCTTCTACTAATTAGTAGGTCTAGGGTGGTTGATTATACTAATTCTAAACTAATCAAATTGAAATCATGAACAAAGGGATCGGGTTGCTCTTAAGGTCAAAAAATTATAAAAGGGGATGCTCGGACAATTGAATCCCCCTTGGACTTCTAAGGGATAAATGATGTTCTTTATTTCGACACTTGGTTAATTCTTGGTCAAGGGTTCCTATCGTGCTTTCACTCCCTCATCCCGAGGTGAGTTACTAATCCTAGTTCCCTTACCGATTATGTTCTTGAACCTATTTCTTGGAAGGATTATGGGAATAATTCATCTAAAGGACTCACTCTCCTTAGTACCCGTGTTCCCGGCATACTCACAATCCCCTCCATTGGAGATGGTCTACACATGGCGAGGCGTTCGCTTCTTCCCCCTTATGGACTACGAGAATCTCTCCGGGCTCTCGCAACGTAGAGGGATTCACTCACATTAAAACATCCAATAGACTCAATGAATATAACCAAGCATTCAAGAATAGAAAACCAACATTAATTAAATCATGTCCAAGGGTTCATCAATCATCCAAGCATCAACAAAATTAGCCCTCCATGGTAGAGGGGCAACAATCCAAAACAAAGATGAGAGCAATCAAAGAAGACATAGTAGGTAAATCCAATGAAATCACCGTTGATGGCTTCTTGATCTTCTTCCAAAGGTTTGTCCTCCTCTTGCTCCAATGGCTTCTAGGTGAAGACCTCCAAGCTTTCCTCCAAGATTCACCTATTTCTCCCCAAGCTTAACCCTAAAACCCTCCTTTTCGTTGGCTTTTATACCCCTAGGGTTTTTAAGGGTGAGATTTACCCATTTGCCCTCTTCAAGATCTGCAGATTCGCCAAATTGACGATGTACGAGCCTGTATACTGGCGTATGTCAGCCCATATACGGGCCAACAACCTTCATACGGGCCCGTATAGGGGCTATATATCTACCCGTATATGGGCCAATCATCATACCAGTTATCATACGGGCCGTATACTGGCCCGTATTCCCTTCAGGAGCTAGTATACGGCTGTATGTCAACCCATATTATTGCTCGTATAGGCCCTTCTGTGTGCTCTAGGATCCCGGTTTCTCTCGAAATGCTTTCTTTCCTTCGGGGTTCTTATATCATGCCCTGTTGATGAAAATAAATAGATTTGAGTATCGGTGGGCAAAAAGTCTTCATAATTACATGCCTAAAATATAGGAATATAGTATGTTGATGTCAAAAACTGGTCCACCTCACTCTTTGGCTACTGTGGCCTCGTGATCTGGTCTCAGCCTTTGACAAACGGTTAATATTTATAGTTGGTGTGGACGCTTACTTCTGCTTGCGAACAAGGAGACGCGGAGGGCACTCAGCAATTCCGTCAGGAATTATCCAGCGATAGACCTGCGTGAAGAGGAGGAGAAATAATCGAATTGGGCCTTCTCGCCTGGATTTAACTCCGATGCTTAAGTCAGAAATCAAGGTAAGAAGTTCTAGGAAATGCTTTGTGTAATGTGTAGTGAGTATTTTTCGGTCCCTTTCCTTATTGTCCTTCCTCTCCTTTTATAGCAAGTGAGAGGCGGTTTAAGCAAATATCTTGCAAGGCGGTGGGGTAAGGCGGTGGGCTAGGTGAATATCTTCTAAGGCGGTAGGAAAGTATCAGCCTAAGCGTGTAGGTGCTCTGTAGGCAAGTAGGGTAAATATCTCGCCTTATTTGTAGTAAGTGGTTACCGTGAGAGGCGTTAGATATTTTACTTCTCCTTCCACCCCGCGCCTTTGTATAAGAGGGTTTTGTCATAATTATAATTCCGAGGACTTATTCAAGCAGGGATTTATTCCTCACGTTATTCTTAGAACGGAATTATGCAAGGTTATTTGGTGATATTGCCACGTGGCCAAAGATGCTACGTGGTGAGAACACACGGTCCCCGTGTGTGTGACAGTGGTCCCTAGGTCATTGACATACTGTCTTACCAAATATATCCGTAACACTAGTCCCCCTAAAATGTACTTTGTTCAAGAATGCGAAGCGAGAGGTGAGCTAATCGCACGCTTTCGCTTTGGTTCGAGAACAAGTATTCTTCTTAGTTGGCGCGTCTATGTAGGGGTGGGCTTAGCCGTCCATGGCGTGTAGGTGGCCAAGCTGATTCTTGTGTTCTCTTTGCGTTGTTATCGAGTAGATTTTTCTCGAAATTCTCGCCTATTTTTCTACTTAAGGGCTTGTATGGGTAACGCTCATAGTCGTAAACCTTTTGTATCATGGCTCAACGTTTGTCTTTTTATAAATTCTTCACTTTTAGCCAATGCTCTCGCCACTTGCGAATTCCTAGCTCCTTTCACACGAACATACAGCCGTAATTAAGGACTGGGTTTATCCACCTAGTAAGTCCGAATGGCTGTGTGTGGCCAGGCGTTCTATTGGTTAACGGGGACCCAGGTGAGATATGTATCGATGCAGGGTGGGAGGCTTTTCATGTTGATCATGGCATGGAGGCGGGAGACCTTTTAGTTGTCACTTATGCGAGGGTGTATGCGTTTGAATTTGAGATGTTTGGAGACGACTCCTGTCGTAGAGAAGTGGGTCCCTACCTTCGCCCCCGTGCTGATCCAGGTTCTCCTAGTGGGAACGAGGATAGTGACGGTTGCGGGAGTCCGTGCATCTCCTCCGAGTCTCATTCGAGCGTGGCTTCGGACGAATCCGCGGATTTTTAACTTTAGTCCGTCGGATAACATGTTTTTGTTATTTCTGCTTTGTTTGTATGTAACCTGAATAAATGATGTTTGTCGTTTTGTTTGTAAATCCTTTGACATTTTTATGGCCTTAACTGGCGATCCTATGTTGGAATATGGCCTTCACTGGCGATCCTATGTTGGAATGTGTGTTTTGTTTTTTATGGTGTTGGTTCTATGGTATTGTGCTCATTATTTCTTTGAGGGACCGCGTTTCTTTGTAGCAATGTTTCATATTAAAAGGGGTGATATGGCGTGATCGCGCGTGATGCGTTTGTCAATGCATGATGAAGTAGCGATTACCAATATATGTGTAGGCGGCGTTTGGTATCTTGGCGATGGGCCAGTTTCTTGGAGGCGATAATAATGGCCTATTTAAGCGGTCGGGATTTGGGGCCTTGGTTCAAGCGGTTTTGATTGGAATGTAACACTTGAGATTGAACGGCTGTGGATTCGTTGCTTTTCATATATATGCTAAATCGTGAGGCCAAAAAGGGTTTATTTCGAAAGTTGAATCGTGTCTTCTTCCTAAGGTTTTTTCTTTTTCTCCGTGAAGCTCTGGTTTCGAAGTTTTACGTGTTTGTGTTATCTTTTCTTTCCTAAGGTAATGGCTAGCGCCACTTCTAGCGCTACTTCTTCCTCCTCTAGTTCTTCTCGTGGAGCCCTTGGTCCCTTCTCCGTCCAACCCCTGTGGTTTTACATTTGCGATCCGGCGATTAGGGCGAACTTGGGGGCGTCAGGTTCGTGGTTCAAGGGTTCATCCCTGCTTCTAGGGTAGGGGTGGGACACATTCATAAGTCTTCTTGGACAAAAGGAAGTGGATAGCTTTGTAGCTAAGTATGAAATAAATTTGTCCCTGTTTGAGGTTAGGGTTCCCGCATTGCAGGGGAGAGGGCAAGTTCTCCTAGGGAAGGGAGATAGCCATCTATCAAGATGCGCTATTGGGTGGCCTTTAGGGCTTCCTTTTACGATTTCGCTAAGGCAATACTAGAAGAGTATCATTTGTGTCCCTCACAGTTGGCCCCAAATTCTTGGAGACTTTTGAGCGACTTTGTTATTGTTTTCAAGCATTACGGAATAAGTCCAACCGTCCGTTGGTTCCAGGTATACTTTTTAGCCTATGCCTACTGATCCTAACGCCGATTGGTATTACTTTTGGCTCGTTAAGGAGGAAATTTTTAGGGAAAGTTCCTTCTTCCATTAAGCGATGGAAGAGTAAATTCTTCTTTGTCAAAAGTAAGTCCGAGTGGGATGTCCGAACAAAGTGGGAGATTCCCCGAACGGACATCGCTTGTGAGGAAATGATGGGAGAAGAGGAGGTTCTTCTTAAGTCAATGACAGGGCTATCCAAAGTGTACATGGATGAGTTCTTGACAAAGGAAAACCTTGTTAAATATCGTTTAATAGTGTCCGCCGGTAGGCATTATTCATGTATCTTGCTGGTCTGATTTTAAACTACGGTAATTGACTTATTTTGGCCCTTGTTTTGTAGGAAATCCGATGGAGGATGAGGACCTAAGCTATGTTAAGGGTCTTTTGGCCTCTTTCGAGGGCGAAGTTCACCCGCCCTTGCCTCGCGGGCGGAAGAAGAAGGAAGTGGTACTTGGCCAAGGGGCTGATACCTCCAAGGAGGAAAGAAAGAAGAGGAAGAGAAAGGAGACGGATTCTTCCAAGAAGGGTGCAGGGTCCTCACGGGAGAGGAGGACCAAGAGAAAGAATTCGAGGACGTGTCAGGTCCGGAATTGCGTAAGAGCAGTGGGGGTACCTCGGGGAAGAGGTTAGATGCGGAAGAGGTCCGCCCGGCATTGTCCCCACCTCCGAGGGTCCTTCTTCTAGCCGGGCCGGAGGACATCCTTCTCTATAGAGGTGAGAATTTCTATATATATTTTTTCTAAGGGTAGAATTTTTAACTTAGGTTCTATTTTATAGGCTGAGGCGGGAGAAGCGGCCCTTTTAGACAAATTAAAAGTGGCGGATTTAGTTTTAAAGGGATTCCGCCACTAAGCAAAAGGAGTTATCTTACGAGGATACTCCTTTTAGCGATAATCGGGTCCGGTAAGGGACGTTTTGATGGCCATGAGGCCCGAGCTCTCCACCTAAAACTCCTGAGGGTCGGGAGGGAAGAGGCCAATGCTATCAACTATTCACGGCTATATGCATGCTAGTAAGGGTTGTTCTCACATTTCCTTTTACTTCCTAAACTTGGCTGCTTTTTTACGAAAGTGTCTTGTTATTACGTAGGATCGCACCTTTCGGGCGGACTGAGTCGGCAATCTTTGCCAAGAAGATTTGGCAAAGATGGAAATGAATAGGGCGCATACATTGCCCGCTTAAGCTCTAGGGTGGCGGCCTTGGAAGAGAAGGAGAAAGAACGACTTGATGCTATTCGGCCCTTTGAGCGAGATAAGTCACGAAGCCGGTTGCGGCGGTGGCCGCTATGGAAAAGGAGAAGGCCGATTTAGCGGCCCAATTATCTGCTTCTAACGGTTCTCTTCTTCTACTGGCGAGGAGGCTATCAAAGGGTTACAAAATGAATCCAGCCCGGTTTGAAGAAGGAACTTCAATCGACTCAGGATGATGAAGCGGCGCTCGATGGGACCTAAAGATGAAGGCCGCTGAGCTTACCGCCGTGCAAGGTGAGTTAGGCGAAAATAAAGGGAGAGCGTGACATCTTGAAAGAAGATTTGGCTTCCCGCAGAAGGCTCCTAAATCCAGGCTTCGCAAGAAATTAAGGATTTTATAGAGCTTTAGCGGATAAATTAGAGAAGGAGGTTGCCTTGCCTTAGGGGCTTAAAAGTTAGAGATGGAGCCACTCGTATATATTCCGTGGTGCAACAAGTGGGCCATCACATTCCTCCTACGAAAGTTTTGTCTATGGGGGCTGGTACGGAGTTTTGAAGAAGTTCACGAGTGAAAGAGCAACAAGTTATCAAGACTCCAGAGGCTCCTGTCCCCGCTACCTTGGAGCCTTCTACCCAAGTCCCTTAAGAAGCAGGTGGCTGCCCTAGGGGCCCTAGCTCTTAGGATTTTTTCTTTTATGAACGTTTTTGTAAATTCTCAATCACTTGGAAATGTAATTTCTATTCATATGAATGAAATGCAAACCTTTATTTTGGTGAAGATTTATTTCCGAGTGATGGTTGTCTTTGAACCATGTAGGAAATTCGCGAACGTCTTTATTCTTCCTTTGGCTTGTAAACTTCGTAACGAGTCCTTAGTCCCATCATGGGACTTTGTTGAGTGAGGTACTCGCCTTCATGAGTGAGATTGTTGCCTCATACTTCGATCGGGATTTTTGTCTTTTGAGAGTTGTCGTTTATCTGTGTAAGATAATTCCGACTCGTCTTTTAGGAATGGGAATTTCACCACATTTTAGTAGAATGGGAATTTCACCGCATTTTAGTAGAATGGGAATTTCACCGCATTTTAGTAGAAAATGGAAAAGACCTGAACTTTACTCCATGAAATTTAAGAGACAGCTACAGAACTTATTGATAGTAGCGTCGTAAGTGCTCAGCATGGAATGGACGCTTGAGCGTTTTTCCTCCATATTCATTAGATAATAGGTGTCAGCTCGGACGATTCTTTGCACGACGTAAGGGCCTTCCCAGTTAGGAGTTAGCTTCCTCGTTCGGCTTTTATTTCCTTGGAATTCATTTTCTCTTAGGACTAGATCGCCGATTTGGAAGAAGACTCTTTTTACCCTTGTGTCGTAGAACCTTTTGATTCTTTGGCGATAGACAGCGGCCTTTACTTCTGCCATTTCCCTTCGTTCTTCAAGTAGATCTAGTTCCGCTCGGAAATTTTTCTCATTTTCTTCTGACGAGAACTTCTGTTGTGTTCGCAAAGTAGGCATTCCTATTTCCGTGGGAATGACGGCTTCGGCCCCGTAAGTAAGAGAAAATGGACTCTCCCCTGTGGGAGTTCTGGTAGTTGTCCTGTAGGCCCAAAGTTCGCTCGGAATTTCTTCCACCCAATTGGTTCCCTTTTTGGATACCCGGGTTTTCAGAGTCTGGAGTAAGGTACGGTTTGTCACTTCTACCTGGCCGTTGGCTTGGGGATGTGTCACAGAAGTCAATCTGGATTCAATTCCGAGTTCAGAACAAAAACTCCGGAAAGCACGGTTATCAAGCATGCGCCCATTATCGGAGATGAAGGCATCGGAATTCGAATCGGCCGGATGACCGTTCGCCATAAGAATCCCTGGCAAGCTTTCTCTGTGATTTTGGCTAAGGGCTCAACTTCCACCCATTTGGTGAAGTAGTCGATAGCAACTATTAGGAATTTCAGTTGTCGGATCGAAGTACGGAATGGCCCTAAAAGATCAACCCCCCAGATAGCAGCGATCTGGTGGGACCGATAATTGGCGTAAAGTGGTGCGGTGGTCGCCTCTCGAATTTTAGAATGCCGCGGGTGCATCAAATTTCGGCGAACGCTATTTGCATCTTGACTTAGCGTTGGCCAGTAATAACCTTGCCGCAAGACTTTGTAACTCAAGGCTTTGCCTCCTATGTGACCACCGCCGATGCCCTCATGAATTTCTTGAAGGATATAGGCTGGCTTCGTAGGGATGTAAGCATCGCAAGAAAGGTTGCGTGGTAGGACCTTTTGTGCAGAGCTTTTCGTTGATGATGGTGTCTTGGCCCGGATTTGTAAGCGATCCATCGGGCCTCCACTTTGTTGGGTGGCGCAGGCCCACCTTGTAGGAAACTTTTTATGGGATCCATCCAACTTGGCTCTTCGGCCACACTTTGTACCTCTCCTTCCAGTCTATCGATAGTCTTTGTGGGAAGGTACTGTAGGTTAAAAGAGGATTCTGCATCTCCGTTTGGCGTTGTGGCCTTTTTGGATAAGGCGTCCGCTTCTTCGTTTTGCGCTCGGCAAATTTTCTCAATCTGGAAATAGGCGAAGTATGGTACTATTTTCCTCACTATGGCACGGTATTTGATCATGTTCTTTTCTTTTGCTTCAAAGTTGCCTAGGGTGTGGCTCACGCGACTAGGCTACTAATCGGAATATACATGCAGACGCTGAACTCGAGCCGGGCCAAGTGTAATCCGGCAAGGAGTGCTTCATATTCAGCCTCATTGTTAGTCGCCTAATTGGAACTTGAGTAATCGGCCGCCATTTTCCATTTAGAAGGAGAATAAAGGACAAAACATGCTCGACCTTTCTTGATTGCCACCCATCAACGTATAAAGACCACGGGATGCTAAGACACTCTTACGGATTACTGCGAAGGAGTTCGCCCTCATTCGCGAGGAAAAGTTAATTACGATGAAATGCGGCCGATTACTTGGGCCTTGGATTGTCGTTGGGGTTTGTAGGTGAGATCAAACTACGCCTAATTCTATTACCCACTTGGCTAGGCGTCACGGAATTTTCCGGTTTATGAAGAACTTGCTTTAGTAGGCTGATCGGTCAATCTTGTGATCCCGTGGGCTTGGAAATATTGTCTCAATCTTCGCTTGAGATGTAATAAGAGCAAAGGCCAATTTTTTCAAGTGGCGTATATCTTGATTCCGCATCGATTAAGGATCTTACTTGTGTAGTAGACTGGCTTTTGAACTCCGTTATCTTCTCTCAAAAGAACCGCGCTCACCGCTCGTGGGGCAACGGCCAAATAGATGTAGAGTTCTTCTCCCACTTGCGGCTTAGCCAATAGCTGAGGCGACCGGAGATAATTTTTAAGCCCTTGAAAGGCTTTTTCGCATTCCTCCGTCCAATCCATTTTTGGCGCTTTTCGCAGGGCTTGAAAGAGCGGGAGATTTTTCTCTCCGGCTTTGGAGATGAACTGCCAAGTGCCACAAGGCGTCCATTAAGCCGTTGAATTTCTTGAAGACTTTTGGGTGATCCCATGTCAAGAATAGCTTTGATCTTTTCTGGATTTGCCTCTATTCCTCTTTGTGTTAAGATAAATCCCAAGAACTTCCCTGATCGAACACCAAAGGAACATTTATTCGGGTTTAACCGCATCGTGTAACTCCGGAGTGACTGGAAAGCCTCTTGTAAGTCTGATAGATGTTCATCGGCTTTTCGGCTCTTCACCAGGATATCATCTACATACGCCTTAACATTTCTACCAATCTGGTCTTTGAAGACTGTATTTATGAGCCTTTGGAAGGTGGCTCCAGCATTTTTTAGGCCGAACGGCATCACTGTGTAGCAGTAAGTTCCCGTGCTTGTAATGAAGGATGTTTTTTCTTCGTCGCCTTTGGCCATTCAGATTTGGTTGTAGCCTGAAAAGGCAACTAAGAAACTCATCATCTCATGCCCCGTTGTAGAGTCAACCAAACCATCAATTGATGGCAAAGGAAACGAATCTTTTGGACAAGCCTTGTTCAAGTCTGTAAAATCAACACACATTCTCCATTTTCCGGACGGTTTTTTTACTAGAACAACATTGGCCAACCAATCTGGGTAATATACCTCTCGGATAAACTTTGCCTTTAGGAGGTTTAATACTTCTTCCTCTGCGGCTTTCTGCCTTTCTGGGGCGGAATTTCTTCTTTTCTGTTTCATAGGCCTAAATGACTGATCTACATTAAGGTGGTGTTCTATGATCTCGCGTTTTACGCCTGGCATATCCTCTGATGACCAAGCAAAGAGATTAGAATTTGCCCTTAATATTCTCATGAGGTCTTCTTCTCATGCGGCCGCTAAGTTTGCCCCAATCCGCACTGCCGCGCGATTACCTTTCTGGCGATTTGCGTCTAGGGGAGCTGTTAGCAATTCTTCAACTGCGCAGGCGTAAGTCCTTCATCTTCCCGCTCGGCTATTACTGGCGACTAGCATGGCTTCGAAACCTTTGTTTTCCTTTTTATTTAGGACTTTCCCTTTGAGGGTCGAGGCGTAACATTGCTTAGGAGCTAAGGGTTGGTCTCCTCTTACCTCTCCACTACCACTCTCGGTTGGGAATTTGAGGAGAAGATGGTAAGTAGAGATGATGATGGCTTTCTAAGGCGTTGAGGGTTGGCCCGCCAAGGATCACGTTATAACTTGAGGCACGGCGTGCATAACCAATAATTTAGATTTGTCACGCGGTTGGACGATCGTGGTGAGTTTCCTATCAGAATGGCGGTAGAGATATCATCCCTTACGGCTGTATCACCCTCAGGAGAATCCTACTAAGGATGATTTTCTGGGAAGTAAATCATCGCTGGCGTGCATTACCTCATTCTTTGAAAGCACTCCAAAAGAGGATGTCAACTGAACTTCCCTTTGTCTATCAAGACTCTCTTCATTTGAAACCGGAGACCTTGATGGCAATAACCGGTAGCGTCATCATGGGGGTGACGAACTTTACTAACATCGTTATCATAAAAAATGATGGGAGCCGCGGGTCGAGACCTTCTTCGTGGTGTTTCTGTCTCTTGCGTCGTTCCCACCATTCGGGCATAACTTTTTCGAGAGGCGAAACTTTCCCCTCCATAGCCAGGGCCACCACTAATAAACCCCACCATCTCCCCTTTTTCTTCTTCAGGCTGTGAAGCTTCAGGTTCATCTTGAATCTCAAGGTTGATATATTGCTCCAACTGTCCTCTTCAAACGACATCTTCTATCGCATTCATCAAGTGGGTACACTTTTCCGTGTCGTGTCCTTTAGACTGATGAAACTGGCAATATCTCTTGCCATTCTTTTACCGTTCGGTATTTCTCGCAGGCTCTGGCCATGTCAGAAGCTTTTGCTCTTTGATTTGCATAAGGATATGGCTTCTGGTTTGATTTAGTGGGGTATGATGATCATATTTAACAATCTTTCCTTCCTTTGTAGGTTCTCGGGGCTGCAGCATATGTCGTTGAGGGCGTGTCGAGGTTTCCAGATTTCTGTTTGTGCCCTTGTCGTCCCTGTATGACCTTCTTTCCTTTCGTATATCCGGGGTCCTTCTGTTGACACTTTGGTAGGTTTTTCCTTTTAGGGTGTCTACAGGCCCACGTCAAGTCTCTTCTTCCCAACCCGTATAAATTTCATCGGAATTGATGTATTTTACGGGCATGGCTCATAAGGGCGGGAATTGTCTTTGGTGGATCCAAAGTGAGGGAGAAAGCGAAAGGGGAGTCTACTTGATCCCTCCATTAAGAAGATTACGGCCATTCATGGAAGAAGGTCCGCAACATTTGTCGCTTCGCCTATATAACTTGATTTAAATAGGCTTGGAGTGTTTCTCCCTTTCGTTGTTTAACGTGCAAAAGGGTAGGCAGGGTTTTCTTTTGCTTTGAGTAATTAGCAAAGTAGGCTAAAAGCGTCTGCTAAAATCAAAAGAAGTAATTGTGCTAGATGGAATATCGACAAAACCGGTCTTGCGCTTTTCCCTCTAAGGTGGCGCAAAAGCTTCGGCACATCTGGCGTCGGTAATTCCAAGTGAGGAGCATCTTTGATCGAAAAGACTTGGTGTGGGACGGATCAGTTACGCCTTCATATGCGGTCATAATAGGTGGCTTTGAAGCCGCTAGGAACTTCGTTCTTCCAATATCTCCTTGACAAAGGGCGAACACATATTGAGAATATGCCGCTCGGATTTCTTGTTTTCTTGGGAAAAGTCACGCCACCGGGTTCCTCTATTCACCGCTTTGTATGGATGGGTTGTTTTGTTCCGCTCTTGTCCGCTCGGTCCTTGCTTAGCAAATTGCTCTCTACGCCTCCTAACGGAGGGGTTGAAGGCTAGCGGAAAAGGCTAAGTTCTTTCTCTTTTCTCCTTATGGGTGCCGGTTCTTGTCCTCCCTCTACTTTCGGAATTAGCTAACGGGATCGTTGATACGTTTGGTGTTGGGGCTTGTGTGGGAAGAGGTGGAGGATGGGTCAAAGTGTGGACAGCTTGAGCCAATTGTTCCAGTTGTTGCTGCATGTTAAGGTAAAACTTCGGAATGGACCCTTGGGGTTGGACGGACGGATTTTTTGATGGGGGTAAAATGTGTGGATTGTCCGACCGGATTTCTTCCTGTCTTTGGACTTCGCCAAGTTTGTGAGGTTCTTGAGGGGCTAGTAGGTGCTCCCTTGTCCTTGGATTCGCTTTTGATCTTCTAGTAGTGGTCATTTGGCTTTTAAGTAAGGGTCCCCACGACGGGCGCTTAAATCGTTGATGCCAAAACCGGTCCACCTCACTCTTTGGCTAATGTGGCCTCGTGATCACAGTCTCGACCTTTGACAAGCGGTTAATATTTATAGTTGGTGTGGGCGCTTACTTACGCTTGCAAACAAGGAGACGCTTGAGGGCACTCCAAAGAATTCCGGCCCGGAATTATCCAGCGATAGACCCGTGAAGAAGAGGAGAAATAATCGAATTAGGCCTTTACGCGGATTTAACTCCGATGCTTAAGCCGAAATCAGGGTAAGAAGTTCTAGGAAATGCTTTGTGTAATGTGTAGTGAGTATTTTTCTGTCCCTTTCCTTATTGTCCTTCCTCTCCTTTTATAGCAAGTGAGAGGCGGTTTAAGCAAATATCTTGCAAGGCGTGGGGGTAAAGGCGGTGGGCTAGGTGAATATCTTCTAAGGCGGTAGGAAAATATCCGCCTAGCGTGTAGGTGCTCAGAGGGCAAGTAGGGTAAATATCTCGCTTACCGTAGTAAGTAGTTACTTGTAGAGGCGTTAGATATTTTACTTCTCTCCTTCCACCCCACGCCTTGTGTAAGAGGGTTGTTATAATTATAATTCCGACGGACTTATTCGCAGGATTTATTCCTCACGTTATTGCCGAACGAAATTGTGCAAGGTTATTTGGTGATATTGCCACGTGGCCAAAGATGCTACGTGGCTGAGAACACACGGTCCTGTGTGTGACAAGTGGTCCCTAGGTCATTGACATCTGTCTTACCAAATATATCCGTAACATAGTATAAAATTATGCTCAAATGAACACTTATCACCTAGCCGATCCCACTCTCCTCCATGTCAATTCGAGTTCTCTCTTCGTCAACACAGCCTATACTCTTGATTTGGGCACCCACTCTCCCTAGGTAAGATCTCTAATGCTTTGATTTGTAGGTTTGATCCATCATCATCATGTTTAGAACCCTAGGCATTGAATGAATGTATTTTGAATGGATTTGAGATGATTGTTTGCATTGTTGTGGCAAATTTCTATGGGAATGTGTTGATTTAAGGCATGTTTAGAGTTTAGGAAGAGGAATAGGGGTGAATGGCATGTAAATGAGGTTGTATACGCCGTTGGGGAATTGGCGCGCCTTGAGCACTTATCTTGTGATATAAGCGTACCGTATGGCCCTCAGGTGTACCCATACGGGCTGATATATAGCCCGTATGGAACCCTGCATGGTTCCCAGGTGGGGTTATACGGGCCATATACCTACCCGTATGGATGCCTGTATAGGGCCCATCAAGGGCCGTAGTGAGCAAATTTTTGTTTGATTAATCTTTTCAATACTCCCATTCGCACTAACACTCCTTTCAATTTTTTTGTAGACATGCCGAGGAAAGTAACAGCGTCCAAGAGGCGAAGGACTGAGGAAGGCTCCTCCACCACACCGCAATTTGAAAGGGAGCCCTTCTTCCATCGCTACTAAAGGCTGGCCGCCAAGCCCTTTGGGCGAATGCGGTACATCGATTGGGGAGTGGCCACCGAGCTTGGCATCACGGACCGAGTGCAGTGCATGTTCGTGGTTGGTGGATGTAACAAGGTATTCTTCATCAACCACGAGACCTTCCGCGAGGCGACTCTCAATCTACTGAGCACGTTTGAGGCCAACCGAAGTACCGTCCAGGAGCGCTCCCTCACAACGATTTCTTTTCAGCTCTTCGGGGAGAGGAAGACCATGAGCTACATCTGTTTCTCGATGCTCATGGGATTTGATGGTAGGGACGCCTTCCACAGTCGCCTCCTCACTTCCTTCCCCGAGGACATCATCACACCCACACACTACTGGCTCCAACTTGGGGGACGCCATGGGAACCATAATGTATCCTACATGAGTGTTTCGGTCCACCGCTTCATCCACACCCTAGTCAGCAAGTCCATCGCGGGGAGAGATAACAGCACCGGGAAGGTCACCATCAACCACCTTTTTATTCCCTACAGCAGTTTTGAGTGGGTACTTATCCATTTAGGGTATGTACTTGCTGACTACTTGGTGCACCAGGGGACCCACATCCGACTGAAGACCATTACTGTGGGATCATTGGAATGGCTCTCGAGGAGAAGACGGAGGGCATGGAAAGACTCTAGCTCATAACTGGCTTGGGGATGAGTACTTCATGCCAGATGGGGCTCGTCAAGCACTCTGGGAGCCGCTACACACTGGTCGGCCAGAGTGCCGACAGTTCTGAGGATGACGAGGAGTCAAACTCGGAGGACTTCGACATCCCATCTTCACAGAGTGCCGCTACACATTGGTGAAGACAGATGTCATTAACCTAAAGGACCACTTGTTCTTTTGACCACATGGCAATAAGGTCTTTACACAATTCCGTTCGGCAAATAACGTGAGGATTCAATCCTGCGAACAAGTCCGTCGGAATTGTAACAACCCTCTTCACAAACAAGTCCGTCGGAATTATAACAACCCTCTTCAGGACGCAGGGTAGGGAGAGAAAGAGAGAGAAATATCTAACGCCCCTATAGTAAGTAGGCCTTATCCACTCACGATTGAAGCGGAATATCTACCCCGCTTTGCCTCAAGCGTGGTTATCTCTGGCGCTAGGTGGCAGTATATTTTCCTACCGCCTTAAGAGATATTTACCTAACTCACCGCCTCAACTCACCGCCTCATTCCACGCCTTTCTGAACCGCCTCTAAGGTGCTATAAAAGGAGAGCGTTAATAGAAGAAAGGGGATCGAAAAAGCTTATCACAAAGAGAATTGCCTAAATTAAAGACTCTTTACTCAAGTTTTCGACTTAAGCATAGATTTGAATCGAGGCGAGAGAGGCCCAATTCCGCTCGCTACCCTCTCCTTTTCTGAGGTTACGCTCATGGGTAATTCCAACGGAGTTTTCATAATGTTCTCAGCGCTTCTCATTAGCGTAAGTAAGCGTCCACACCAACTATAAATTTTAACCGATTGGACCGAGGAGAGGCCATATCCGCGAAACAGCTGGCCAAAGCGTGATGTAGACCGGTTTTTGGCATCAGCGGTTTAAGCGCCGTCTGTGGGGACCCTTACGAAAAGCCAAATGACCACTACCGAGGAAGATCAAAGCGAATCCAAGAGCGAGGGGGCCCCAAGTAATCCCGAAGGACCTGGCGAAGTCCGAAGGCATGAAGAAATCCGGGTAGATAATCCTCCCATCTTACCCCCATCAGAAATTCCTTCCGTCCAACCCCAAGAATCTGTTCTCGAGTTTTACCTTAACATACAACAACAATTGGAACGGTTGACCCAGGCTGTTCATACTTTGACCCATCCTCCGACTCCTCCTCCTAGACAAGTTCCGGCACCAAACATACCAATTTATTTGGATAATTACGAAAAGCGAGGAAGGGCGAGAACCCGCACCCATAAAGAAAGGAAAGAAAGAACCGCCTTTTCCGCTAGTTGGAGAACCCCCCTCTGTTCGGCCCAGCGGACAATGAGGCCACTACAAGAAGCGGAGCGGAATAGTCCATCTATTCAAGCAGTTGATAGAAGGACTTCGGCAGCGGGACCTCTCCCAAGAAAATGGAAAGTCCGAGCGGCATATTCTCGGTATGTGTTCGCCTTTTGTCAAAGAAATATTGGGAGAACAAGTTCACGATAGCCCGGACCGCGGTTATGACCGCATATGAAGGCAAAACCGATCCGTCCCGACACGAAGTCTTTTTCGGTCGAAGATGCTCCTCACTTTGGAATCACAGGGCCTTCGCATGTGCGAGCTTTCCCGCCACCTTAGAGGAAAAGCACAAAGGCTGGTTTGTCGATCTCCCATCTAGTACAATTACTTCTTTCGATTTTAGCGGATCGGCATTACGGCCTACTTTGCCAATTACTCAAAGCAAAAGAAACCCGTCTACCCTCCTGCGCATTAAACTTGTGAGGGGAGAAACTCTCGAGCCTATTTAAGCCGTTACATAGGCGAGATAGCTAATGTTCGCGGACCTCCCTCAGCGGATGGCGTGACTTTTCTAATGGAAGGACTATTAGAATCCCCCTTTCGTTTTCCCTCACCTTTGGATCCACCAAAAACCATTCCCGCCCTTATGATCCGCCCAAAACTATATCAATTCCGAGGAAATTTATATAGGTTGGGAAGAGGAGGCTAGAAGCGTGGACCTATGGACACCCGAAGGGAAAAACCCACCACAACGTCAGCGAAGGCCCCGGATATGCGAAAGGAAAAAGGATCCCACGAGGGGATAACAAAGGTGCAAGCGAGAGGCACGGAAACCTCAACACAACCCCAGCGACATATCTTTGCGGCCAGGAGCACCTTCCAAAGGAAGGAAAAATTATGGATATGATCACCATACCCCGCTGAATCAAACCAGAAGCCACATCCTTATGCAAATCAAAGAACAAAAGCTTCTAACATGGCCGGAACCCACAAGAAATGCCGAACACAAAAGAATAGTAAGAAATATTGCCAGTTTCATCAATCAAAGGACATGATACGGAAAAGTGTACCCACTTGATGAACCCAATAGAAGATGTCATTCGGAAAGGACAATTGGAGCAATACATCAACCTTGAAATTCAAGGGGGACCTGAAGTTTCACAACCTGAAGAAGAAAAGGGGGAAATGGTGGGATTTATTAGTGGTGGTCCTGGTTGCGGTGGTGAAAGTTCCGCCTCTCGGAAAAGTTACGCTCGAATGGTGGGAACCACATAGGAAATAGAAACGCCACGGAGACGATCTCGACCTATGGCTCCAATCATCTTTTATGACAATGACGTCAGCGGAGTTCGCCACCCTCATGATGACGCGTTGGTTGGAGCTATCAAAGTTTCCAGTTTCTAGATGAAAAGAGTTACGATAGGCGGTGGGAGTTGAGTTGATATCCCTCTTTTGGAGTGCTTTGAAAGAATGAGATATGGCGTGGATGACTTGCTTCGGTAAAATCATCCTTAATAGGATTCTCAGGAGGGTGAGTACGGCGAAGGAATGATCTCCTTACCAATTACGGTAGGGAACTCGCCAAGATCATCAACCGTAACAAAAAATTTCTTGGTTGTGCGTTGTGCTTCAAGTTACAACATGATCCTTGGCAGGCCAAATCTCAACGCCCTGAAAGCCGTAATCTCTACCTACCACCTTCTTCTCAAATTCCCGACTGAAAGTGGTAGTGGAGAAGTGAGAGGAGATCGGCTCCCTGCAGCGGCAATGTTATGTCTCAACCCTCAAAGGAAAAGCCCTCAACAGCTGACAAGACAAAGGTTTGGAAGCCATGGAGTCAGTGAGAATGGCGAATGGAAAAGTGAAGAGCTTGACCTACACTGTTGAAGAATTGCTACTTGATCCCCTAGACACGACGGAAGCGAACCCTTGCGGTGCGGATTGGGGCAGATTTGACAATCGAGCAGCGAGAAGATCTCATGAGAGTATTAAAAGCCAATTCCGACCTCTTCGCTTGGTCCTCAGAAGATATACAGGGCGTAAAACGCGAGATCATCGAGCACCGTCTCAATATCGATCAATCGTTTAAGCCTACGAAACAGAAAAGGAGAAATTCAGCGCCAGAAAGGCAGAAGGCCGCAGAGGAAGAAGTATCAAACCTCCTAAAAGCTAAGTTTATCCAAGAGGTGCACTACCCAGATTGGTTGGCTAATGTGGTTCTAGTAAAAAAGCCGTCCGGAAAGTGGAGAATGTGCGTTGATTTCACGGACCTAAACAAAGCTTGTCCAAAAGATTCTTTCCCTTTACCATCAATCGATAGTTTGGTTGACTCCACAATGGGGCATGAGATGCTAAGTTTCTTAGATGCCTTCTCAGGCTACAACCAAATCCGAATGGCCAAAGGCGACGAAGAAAAAACGTTCTTCATTATGAGCAGCACGGGAACTTCTTGCTATAAGGTGATGCCATTCGGCCTAAAGAATCACAGGAGCCACCTTCCCAGAGGCTCATAAATCTGATCTTGAGAACAAATTGGTAGAAATGTTGAAGCCTATGTGGATGATATCTTGGTGAAAAGCGAAAAGCCAATGAACACCTATCGGACTTACAAGAAGCTTTTCGATCTCTTGGATTTATACTATGCGGTTAAACAGAGATAAATGTTCTTTTAGCGTTGATCGGGAAAATTCACAGGGTTTTATCTTGACACAAAAGAGGAATAGAAGCAAATCCAAAAATCGAGCTATTCTTGACATGGGGTCACCCAAAAGTCTTCAAGAAATTGGCTTAACGGGCCTCATGGCGCTTAGCGATTTATCTCCAAAGCGGAGAGAAAAATCTCCCACTCTTCCAAGCTTTGCGAAAAGCACCAAAAATGGAGTGGACAGAAGAATGTGAAAAAGCCTTTCAGGTGCTTAAAAATTATCTCCGATCGCCTCAGCTATTAGCTAAGCCGCAAGTGGGAGAGGAACTCTATATCTATTTGGCGGTGCATACGCATGCGGTCAGTAGCGGTCCTTTTAAGAAGAAAAGCGAATTCAAAAACGAGTCTACTACACGAGCAAAATCCTTAATGATGCGGAGTCAAGATATCTCTGACTTTCGAAAAGTTGGCCTTTGCTCTTGTCACATCCGCACGGAGATTAAAGCCGTATTTTCAAGCCCACAAGATCACAGTGTTGAGTGATCAGCCGTTAAAACAAATTCTTCATAAACCTGAAAACTCTGGAAGATTAGCCAAGTGGGTGATAGAGTTAGGCGAGTTCGATCTCACCTATAAGCCCCGAACGGCAATCAAGGCTCAAGTACTGGCAGATTTCGTCGCGGAGTTAACTTTTCCCGCAACAATGGACGAACCTCCGTCATAGAGCCCAGAAGGAAGTCCCAGCATTCAATGGTCCTTATATGTTGACGGATCAGCAACAGAAGAAAAGTCAGGGGCAGGATTCATCCTTTATTCTCCTTCCAAATAGAAAATTGCGGCGATGCTTGAAGTTCCAATTCCGAGCAACCAACAATGATGCCGAATACGAAGCCCTCATCGCAGGATTGCGTCTGGCCCGGGGGCTCAGAATTCAACACCTGCACGTATATTCAAACTCGCAGTTAGTTGTGAGCCACACCTTGGGCAGCTTTGAAGCGAAGGAAGAGAACATGATCAGATACCAAGCAGTAGTGAAGAAAATAGTTCCATCCTTCGGTTACTTCCGAATTGAAAAATCTGTCGAGCGCAAAATGAAGAGGCGGACGCTCTATCTAAAAAGGCCCGCGGCCAGAGCGGAGGCGCGAGTCTTTCCTTTAACCTCTGATATCTTCCACTTAAAAACCATCGACAGTTGGAAGAAGAGGTACAAAAGTGCAACCGAATAGCCAAGTTGGGGACCCCATGAAATTATCTACAAAGGTGGACCCGCACTCACCCGACAAAAGCTGAGGCGGAAGAATTTCCTACAAATCCATTTCGATTACACCGTCAGCAATGAGAACCTATATAGAAGATCCTATACACAACCTTTCTTACGATGCTTGCGTCCAACAGAAGCTAACTATATCCTTCAGGAAATTCACGAGGGCATCGGAGGAGGTCACATAGGGGGCAAAGCCTTGAGTTACAAAGTCCTACGACAAGGTCATTACTGGCCAACACTAACTCAAGGCCTTAATAGCGTTAAACTCGGAAATGTGATGCACGCGGCGGCATTCCAAGATTCAGAGGCGACCACCGGCACAGCTTACGCCAATTATTAGCCCTCAACCATTTGCCATCTGGGGAGTCAATCTTCTAGGGCCGTTCCCCACTTCAGTTCGGCAAATGAAGTTTCTAATAGTCGCTATTGACTACTTCACCAAATGGGTAGAAGTTGAACCCTTGGCCAAGATCACGGAGAAGGCTTGTCAGGGATTCTTATGGCGAGCAATCATACATGCCGATTCGAATTCCGATCGCCTTCATTTCGATAATGGGCGGCAATTTGATAACAAAGCTTTCAAAAGCTTTTGTTCGTGGCTCGGAATTGAATCGGATTAACCATGACACATCCCCAAGCCAATGGCCAAGTAGAAGTGTGAACCGCACCTGCTTCAAACACTAAAAGCAGCGGGTGTTGAGAAATGGAACTAGCGGGTAGAAGAAATCCCGAGCGCCCTTTGGGCCCTCTGAGGACAACAACAAGAACTCCTACGGGAGAAACCCCATTCTCTCTCACTTATAGGTAGGAGAACATCATCCACTGCCGAGAAATAGGAATGCCTACCTTACGGACACGGCAAACCTTCTCGCGGAAGAGAATGAGGAGAAACTCCGGCGAGAACTTGATGCGCTTTCGAAGAGCGGAGAAAGCGGTGGAGACAAGGCGGCCATCTATGCGTCGAGGAGAGTAGAAAAGGTTTTTATGGCCTTAAGGGTGAAAAGAGTCTTCTTCCAAATCGGCGATCTAGTCCTGCGGGAAAATGAATTTCATGGAAATAAAAGCCGAACGGGAAAGCTAACCCCCAACTAGGAAGGCCCTTACGTCATACAAAGAATCGTCCAAGCCAGCACCTATTATCTAGTAAATATGGACGGAAAAGCGCTCAAGCGCCCGTTCCATGCTGAACATTTACGACGCTACTACCAGTAGCTCTCTTAAAATTCATAAAATAAAGCTCAAGTCTTTCTCATCCAGATGCGGTGAAATTCCCATCCCACAAAGATGTGGTGAAATTCCCATCCTTAGAAGATGAGTCGGAATTATCCTATAAGGATAAACGAAAACTCTTATAAAAAAAAAGGGGCAAAAACCCCGATCGAAATATGAGGCAACAATCTCATTCATGAAGGCGAATACTTCACTCAAAGTCCCATGATTGGACTGAAGACTCGGTACGAAGCTCATCATACAAGCCAGATGAAGAAGGAAGAAATTCGCAAAGGACTTCAAAAATACTTCTCAAACAAATTTCTTACATGGTTAAAGATAACCATCGCTCGGAAATAAACCTTCACCAAAATAAGGTTTGCGTTTCATTCATATGAATAGAAGTTACATTCCAAGTAATTGAGAATTCTCAAGAAACATTCACAAAAGAAAACATCCTAAGAACTAGGACCCTCAGGGCAGCCACCTGCTTCTGAGGGAACTTGAGTAGAAGGCTCCAAAGGGGTGGGGACAGAAGCCTCCGGGGTCTTGGTAACATGTTGCTCTTTGAGCTCTGTGAACTTCTTCAAAACCCGGCTGACCCATAGACAAAACTTCCATGAGGGGAGGGATATGGCGGCCCACTGTACCACCGAATAAATCTGGGTGGCCCCTTCTTTAGCTTTAAGCCCTAAAGCCGACCTCCTTCTCTGATTTATCCACTCGCTCTATTAAATCCTTGATTTCTTGCGAGTCGGATTTAGAAGTTGTCAATCGGGAAGCTAAGTCCTCTTTAAGCACGTCACGCTCCCCCTTTAGCTCCTCCAATTCCTTTGGCGGCTGACAAGTTGGCTTTTAAACCCGGCTCCCATTGAGACTTGGCTGCCCCTCTCGGGTAGATTGGAGTTCCTTTTCCAAAGCTGCTAGAGTTCTCACTGCAACTTTTTAATATTCTCCTCGTGATGAGGAGGGAACCCTCGAAAGCAGACAACTTGGCGCCAAATCATCCTTCTCCTTTCCTGACTGACCCGATTTGTTGGAGCCATTTCGACCTTATCCTTCTCAAGAGCATGGATAATGGCGAGCTGCTCTTTATTTTTCCCTTCCAAGGCCACCACCCTAGAATTCAATTTTGGGCGATTTCCGCCCTAAACGCTTCCATCTTTGCCGAATCATCTTGGCAAAGATTGTCCACTCGGTCCGCCCAGTGCGCAGTCTACAAAATAGCAAACAAATAAGTTAGTAGCATTAATACCGAGCTAAAAAGTAAAACTAACACGAGCATAATCCTCACCAGCATAACCGAGCGGAATAACTGAGAAATAGCCTCTTCCCTCCCAGCTCTATGAAGTTTGGAGGAAACATTTCGGGTCTCATGGCCATGAGCAGATCTTTACCAAGCGCCTATCGAAAGGCGTCTTGGAGGACACCCCTTGCCTTGAGATAGCGGTCCCTTAAAGCGAGTCCGCCACCCTCAATTTATCAGTAGAGCGCTTCTCACGCCTCGCCTATAAAAAAAAAGAAAAGAGAGTTAAAGGTTCTGAACGAAGTATGAAGCACCCATAGGAAAATGTGTGTGTAGAAATCCTCACCTCTATAAGAAGGACATCCTCAGGCCGGCTGGAAGAAGGACCTTCAGAAATTGGGGATAAAGCCGGGCGGATTTCTTCAACACGAACCTCTTCCCGAGGCGCCTCCACTTGTTCTCCTACAATTCCGGGACACGATACGTCCTAGGAATTCTTTCTCTTGGTCCTCCTCTCCCGTGAGGACCACTGCTTGGCGGGGTCACTTTTAACCCCTTTTTGGAAGAGTGGGTCTCTTTTTCTCTTCCTCTTCTTCCTCTCCTCTTTGGAGGTATCGGCACCTTGGCTAGAGGTACCACTTCCTTCTTTTTCCGCCCGCGAGCCAAGGGCGGATGAACTTCGCCTTCGAAAGAAGCCAGAAGACCCTTAACATAACTCAAGTCTTCGTCTTCCATCGGATTTTCTGCAAAACAAATTCCGAATAAGGTTAGACATCACAAACCAAAACCAAACTAAATTGAGCACGCAAGCGAATCCTACCATTAGACACTATTAAACGACACTTAATGAGGTTTTCCTCGGTCAAAAACCTATCCATATAGACTTTGGATAGCCCCGTCATTGACTTAAGAAGAATTCCATCTTCTTCTGACATCTCCTCACAAGTAATGTCCGCACAGGGAACCTCCCACCTTGTTCGGATATCCCACTCGGACTTACATTTAACAAAGAAAAACTTGCTCTTCCATCGTTTGATGGAAGAAGGAACTTTCCCTAGAAACTTTCTCCCAGGGCGAGCCGAGAAATAATACCAGTCGGCATTAGACTCCAAGCAAAGGCTAAACAACAAGCGGAACCAACGGACGGACGGATTTACCTCAAAATTCTTAAAAACCATGACAAATCCGTTGAGCAGTCTCCAAGAGTTCGGAGTTAACTGCGAGGGACACAAATGATATTCCTCTAGGATTGCCTTAGCAAAATCAGGGAAAGGAAGCCTAAGCCCGCCTAACAACGCGTCTTGATAAACAACTATCTCCCCTCCACAGGGCACTAAGCCCTCTCCCCTGAACAAGGAACCCTAACCTCAAATAAAGAGAGGTCAATCTTGTATCTCTCTACTAGGTCATCTACATCTTTTTGCCCTAGAAGGCTTATGAATGTGTCCGACCCTCTACCCTTGCCCTAGAGGCAGGGTGAACCCGCGAACCCTGGACTGGAACGCCTCCAGGTTCACCAGGAATCACAACAGAAACCGTAGGGTTGGACGGAGAAGGAATCGAGGGTTCATGATAAGAACTAGAAGAGGAAGAAGCAGCACTAGCCATTACCTTAGGAAAGGAAAAAGGACAAGAAAAAAGCGGCTTCAAGACCCGAGGGCTTTCATGGGAGAAGAAGAAATCACGAGAAGAAGGCGACTCGATTTTGAAACAACCTTTTGATGCACATGCGGTTCGCTTATATACAAAGGCAGCGAATTGCGTGGCGTTAGATCTTAGGATGGTATTCCGTCGAGCCGTCGAACCAAGAGTCCACAAATGCGGACGTTCAAAATAAATCCATTATTACACCTCCTCGAAGCGGTTTAAAATTACGCCCACGTCAAGCAATACCAAACGCCGCTTTGGACACATGGGAAGCCGCTCATCACCCATCATAACGTTGACAAGCGTGCGCGCGCCAGCGTCACGTCGCACCACTATCCCCTTTAATGCTAAGCGATAAAAGAGACACGTGTCGTCTTAGGAAGCAAGGGCGTTCGCATGGAAAGTAGAGCACTACCGCGCATAAGACAAAGCACACACCTCCAACGCCATAGGATTGCCGATAAAGGCCACGCATAAAAATACCAAAGGATTTAGAAGCGAAGCGACAAACGTCATTTATTCAAAGTTACATAGTGAAGCATAAAACAAAGCAAAATAACAAAAAGCATGTTGTCCGACGGACTAAAGTTAAATATCCGCAGACCCGTTCGAAGGCACACTTGGATAAGATTCAGAAGAGACACACGGACTTCCACAACCATCACTGTCCCCATTATCATTAGGGGAACCGGGTTCGGCACGGGGGCGAAGGTGAGGGCCCACCTCTCTGCGGCAGGAGTCATCTCCGAACATCTCAACTTCGAAACGCGTACCCCCTGCATAGGTAAAGATTAAGAGGTCCCCCGCTTCCACATCATGATCCACATGGAAAGCTTCCCACCCAGCGTCGATACTCATCTCACCAACCCCCCTGTCGATTAACAGAATAGCCGGCCATACACAGCCGTTCGGACTTACCAAGTGGATTATTCCAGTCCTTAATTCCGATAGATGCTCGTAAAAAGAGCTGGGAATCCGTAAGTGTCGAGAACACTGAGAAAAAGTAAAAAACTTATAAAAAGACAAGCGTTGAGCCATGATACAAAGATACAAGAGTATGAAAAGATTTCTGCTTAAAACCGTCATTCATACAAGCCCTTAAATAGGAAAACCTATCAACACTATAGACGAAAATTTCGGAGCAAAAAATCTACCTCGATACTTGTGAAAGGATAACACGATGCTTGCCGGTCGCCCTATTAAACACATGCTCTTTAGGCGTAGGTAACCGTGCACAAAGCCTGCGCCCTACATAGACATGCCGCCAACTCGAGCGTTACTTGTTCTTGAACCAAGCGAAGCGTCGCGGTTAGCTCACCTAAGCTTTCAGATTTTTTGAACAAGTTACACTTTGGGGGACTAGTGTTACGGATATATTTGGTGAAGGCGGATGTCATTAACCTAAAGGACCACTTGTTCCTTTGACCACATGGCAATAAGGTCTTTACACAATTCCGTTCGGCAAATAACGTGAGGATTCAATCCACTGCGAACAAGTCCGTCGGAATTGTAACAACCCTCTTCACAAACAAGTCCGTGAATTATAACAACCCTCTTGGTAGCGAGGTAGGGAGAGAGAAAGAGAGAGAAATATCTAACGTCCCTACGATAAGTAGGCCTTATCCACTTGCTTACTGATGGCGGATATCTACCCGTTTTGCTGCGCTGCGTATTATCCTACGCTAGGTGGTGATATTTTCCTACCGCCTTAAGAGATATTTACCTAACTCACCACCTCAACTCACGCCTCATTCCACCGCCTTTCTGAACCGCCTCTAAGGTGCTATAAAAGGAGAGGCGTTAATAGAAGAAAAGAGGATCGAAAAAGCTTATCACACAGCGAGAATTGCCTAAATTAAAGACTCTTTACTCAAGTTTTATGACTTAAGCATGGTTTGAATCCGGGCTGAGAGAGGCCCAATTCCGCTCGCTACCCTCTCCTTTTCTGAGTTAAGCTCATGGGTAATTCCGACCGAGTTTTCATAATGTTCTCCGCTTCCTGTTAAGTAGCGAAGTAAGCGTCCACACAACTACAAATTTTAACCGTTGACGATTGAGCCGAGGCCATATCACGAGGACACTTGATGGCCAAAGCGTGGCGTGAGACCGCAGTTTTGGCATCAACAAGTCGCAAAGAAATAAAGACAGTGTTCCGCTGCTTATTTTGATGAAGTAGTTTGGGTTCCGACTCCCTATAAGAGTGTCATTCAAGTCAAAAAATCATTACTTAGCATGAACACAACCATGGAGAGTTGTAACCATCTTGGTAGCTAAGTGCCCCGGTGTCTAATCAGCATGAGCACTCTGCGAATAGGAGGAACTACACTCCACATTGGTCTTTAATACAGGAAAGTCGGATCCATTAGGGATGCCCTACCAAATAAAAAAAAAATTTGTGTCTTCCTATTTGTCCGCCACTTACTTAATCTGAGGGGATCTCACTGATCATAGGGCCCAAAGAGCCCTCTATAGTCCATTGAGGATGTATTTGTCTTGTATGCGATCTATTGGCGTGGAAATGGGAGAACAAAGCACATGGGTAGTGAACTTGAAAAGAGTTGAGCCATACATTTCATGGCCAAGAGGATGAACACTTATATTTTCTTTTGTTGATTTCTTTTCTTTGCTTGGGGACAAGCAAACCTTTAAGTGTGGAGATGTTTGATAAGTGTTTATTTAAGCCTAATTTTATATCATATTCCTATATGCTTGGCATGTAATTTTGAAGACTTTTTACTCACCGATACTTAAAATGTATTCATTCTGATAAATAGGGCAAAATACAAGCACCCCGGAAGAAAGAAAGCATTTCGAGAGAAAACGGGACCTTAGAGCACCGAGAAGAGCCCATATTTGCATTTATATGGGCTGACATACGGTCATATATTGGCACTTGAAGGGAACATGGGCCAGTATACGGCCCGTATAATAGACCGTATGGAGGTTGCTGGCCCGTGTATGGGCTGATATAAGCCCGTATACAGGCCCGTATATCGTAAAATTTAGCGAATCTGCAGACCTAGAAGGGGTCAATTTGGTAAATCTCACCCCAAAAGCCCTATTGGTACAAAAGCCGACTAATGAGAGTTTAGGAGGGGAGGAAGCAGCTTGGGGAGAAAGTCTAATCTTGGGGAAAGCTTGGAGATTCTCATCTTGAAGCTATTGGAGCATGAAGAGGGGAAATCATTGGAAGAAGATCAGGGAAGCCACCAATGGTGCATTCATTAGTGTTATTTATTACGATTTCCTTGTTTGTCTTCATCTTTGTCTTGTATTATTGCCCCCCTTTTATGGAGAGCTAATCTTGTAGATGCTTGGATGATTGATGAACCCTTGGACATGTTTTAATTAATGTTATCTCTCTATCTTTGATTGTTTGGTTGAATCTCATTGAGTCTATTGGATGTTTTAATGTAAGTTAATCCCTCTACGTTGCGAGAGCCTCGAGGGATTTTAGTAGTCCATATGGGGGAAGAAGCGAACGCCTCCCCGTGTGTAGACCATCTCCAATAGAGGGGATTGTGAGTATACCGGGAACCTGTGTACTAAGAAGAGCGAGTCCTTTAGATGTATTATTCCCATAATCCCTCCAAGAATCAAGTTCTCTAGAACATCATCGATAAGGGCACTAGGATTAGTAACTTGCCTCGAGAGAGGGAGTGAAAACACCATAGGAACCCTTGGGTAAGGATCAACCAAATGTCGAGATAGAGAGTAGCATTCATCTTTTGGAAGTCCAAGGGGGATTAAATTGTCTGAGCATCCTCCTTTTTTTATTGTTTAACCTTAAGAGCAACTCGATTCCCTTGATTTTGATTTCACTTATTTAGTTTATAATTTGCATAATCAACCACCTTTGGATAGACTAGATAGTAGATGAATAGTAGGTACTAATACTTCCATATCCCTGAGGATCGATAACCCTACTTTCAAGTCCACTTTATTACTTGTTACGACCCGTGCACTTGCGGTTGTATCGCATCAAGTTTTTGGCGTCGTTGCCGGGGAGAATTGGATTACTAGGAAAGCTAGGAATTTACTACTTTAGTCATTTTTATTTTTATTTATTTACTTTCTTTCTTTGTTTTGGTTTTCATTCCATTGAAGTTTTTGATACTAATCTTCACTTTTTGAATATATTTAGAGAGGGCCACATGTTTATATCTAGGAGTGAATTATTTAAAAAGTTGGAGGTACTAGATCGGTGGATCGAAGAAAAGCTAACTAATCAATCCACGAGTTCATCACGGGGATAATCGTTGGAAGCCATCATATTTGAGGAGGTGTATGCTTTATGGGGGTCAGAAACTATCCCGATACCAAGAGAGACATCTCAAGAAGGATCATATGATGAAGATGCACAGTACAATCATGACCTTCTAATAGAATTCTTAAATAGATAGAACAATGTCTTTTTTGCATTCAAGGGGGTTAGCCAAAGAAGAGAATCCAAATCATGATCGAGTAGCTATGAACATTGACCTCATACAAGATGTGAAGCATAATAATACACCCTCAGATTCAGAAGAAGAGTCCATCATGGAATCAGAGGCAAAATTGGAAGAATTGGATGAGAACTTGAAGAAGTTAAAACCATCAAAGGATGAGCCCCCGCAGTTGGAGTTGAAAGAATTACCTAGTCATCTTGAGTACGCCTTTTTAGCCGAAGACTCAAAGCTCCCGGTTATCATTCCATCTAATCTAACAAGTCTACAAAAGGGGAAACTACTACAATCATTAAGAGACACAAGAGGGCCATAGCATGGAAAATATCCTACATCAAAGGGATAAGTCCATCATTCTGTACCCACAAAATTCTTATGGACGACAACTACCGACCTTCTATCCAACCTCAAAGGAGGCTAAACCTAAATATGCAGGAGGTGGTCAAGTCAGAAGTGCTCAAGAATTTGGATGCCGGAGTCATTTACCCCATCTCCGACAGTGCATGGGTGAGTCCCGTCCAAGTGGTACCGAAGAAGAGAGGAATAACGGCGGTCACAAATGAAAAGGATGAATATATTGCCTACAAGGGGTTGCTGGAGAAGCTGAAGCTGATTTACGTTGGACCCTTTATCACACATCTGTTGTGAGACATGGGTCTACTCGACCCCTATCCCCTACCTCACCTAATCTACGTGATGAAACCCCTCAGCTTCTCGACCCTCCAGTCGATGGTGTTGATCACACGCACAACATGGGGACATGCCTTTCTAGGATGCAAGCACACAGCGGACCCAATTGCCGACGAGGAGGAGTCACCAGCCGTAGCTCCATTTCCCCTAGAGGGACCATCTTCCGCTGCCCCTCCTCGACCCACCAGTCTGAGCCACCCCCAGATTCTTACTTTGATCGAGGCGATTCGGGCCGGGCAGCAAACTATCCTCCAGGAGCTTGCACGCACTAGCGACTCCCAACGGTGACTCGAGGATGAGTAGAGCCACCTTCAGGCCTCTGTGCAACAGTTTTCCCATGCCGATCGACAGGCGACAGAGCAATTTGAGTCGCTCTGTTGGGAGGTTTGTCAAATCCTCTATATACTTCGTAACAGAGGGGATCACCTACGACAGTAGATTTTACTCACACTTCTTCTATATCACCACACGCACACCACTCACCTCACTCCTCGGCTCGAGAGCCTCACATACCAGCAGCACCACCAGCAGCACCCGGCAGCCAAGCACATGCTACTCTTGCCATCTCCTCCTCTAGTTCACATAGAGAGGGATTTTTGGGATCTGTATAACACTTTTCTTTATTTTATTTTATTTACTTAGAAAGGATTTCTCCCTGCTACCATTTTGTACTTTTTTCTCCATGTCGGTTGAGACTCCACTCTTTATGCTATATGTTACGGATATATTTGGTGAAGACAGGTGTCGTTAAGCTAAAGGACCACTTGTTCATTTGGCTATATGGCAGTATCACAATCTTTGCACCAATTCCGCTCGGCAAATAGCGTGATTGACAAGTCCGTCGGAATTATAAAAACCCTCTCATGAAGGGCGTAGGGGCGTAGGGTAGAAAGAAAGAGATAGAGAAAATCTAACGCCTCTACAGTGAGTGGACCTTATCCACTTGCTACAGTGGGCAGATATTTTCCTACCACCTTCCTACCGCCTTCCCACCGCCTTCCTACCGCCTTAAGAAATATTTTACCTAACTCACCGCCTTACTTCACCGCCTTTCCTGAACCGCCTCTAAGGTACTATAAAAGAAGAGTGCTAATAGAAGAAAGGGGACCCGAAAAAACTCATCACACAAAAAGCGCCTAAAACTAAGATTCTCTATTCAAGTTTTCGACTTAAGCATCGGAATTTGAATCAGGCGGAAAGGCCCAATTCGATCACCGTCCTCTCTCCTTTTCTGAGGCTCGTTGATGAGTAATTCCGGTAATTCGGCGGAGTTTTTATGATGCTCTTACGCACTCCTGTTCATAGAAGCGTGATGGCGTCCACATCAACTATAAATTCTAACCGTTGGTCGAGCTGAGACCCGGATCACGAGGTAACTTGATGGCGAAAGCGTGGCGTGGACCAGTTTTGGCATCAGCGATTTGGCGCCCGTCACGTGGGGACCTTACGAAAAGCCAAATGACCACTACCGAGAAGATCAAAAGCGAATTCAAGAGCAGGAGCCCTAAATAATCCCGAAGGATCACGGCGAGGTCCGAAGACATGAAGAAATCCGGTCAGATAATCCGCCCATCTTACCGCCGTCAGAAAATCCTTCGGTTCAACCTCAAGAATCTGTCCCAGAATTTTACTTTAACCTACAACAACAATTGGAACGGTTGACTCAGGCTGTTCATGCTTTGACTCATCCTCCGCCTCCTCCTACACAAGTTCCAACGCCAAACATACCAACAACCCCTTTGGATAATTACGAAAGTAGAGGGAGAGCGAGAACTTCGCACCCATAAAGAGAAAGCAGAGAGGGGCTGCCTTTTCCGCTAGTTGAGAACCTCCCTCCGATTCGGCGTAGAGGCGTGGCCGCCACAAGAACCGAACGGACAAGGACGGAACGGAATAGTCCAACTGTTCAAACAGTTGATAGAAGGACTCAACGACAGAACCTCTCTCGAGGAAACGAAAAGTCCGAGCGACACGTTCTCGGTATGTGTTCACCCTTTGTCAAAGAAATATTGGGAGAGCAAGTTCCGGATAGCTTCGGACCGCCAGTTATGACCGCGTATGAAGGCAAAACCGATCCATCCCAACACCTGAAATCTTTTCGGTCGAAGATGCTCCTCACTGGAATCACAGACGCTCGCATGTGCCGAGCTTTTCCCGCCACCTTAGAGGGAAAAGCGCCAAAGGCTGATTTGTCGATCTCCCATCTAGTACAATTACTTCTTTTGATTTTTAGCCGATCGCTTCCTAGCCTATTTTGCCAATTACTCAAAGCAAAAGAAAACCCCGTCCACCCTTCTACGCATTAAGCAGCGAGGGAAAGAAACGCTCCAGGCCTATTTAAGTCGTTACATAGACGAGACAGCTAATGTTGCGGACCTCCCGCCACGTATGGCTGTGACTTTTAATGGAAGGGTTATTAGACTCCCCCTTCCGATTTTCCCTAACACTAGATCCACCAAAAACCATTCCCGCCCTTATGATCCACGCCCAAAAGTATATCAATTCCGAGGAAATTTATATGGGTTGGGAAGAAGAGGCTAGACGTGGACCTGTGGACACCCGGAAGGAAAAAAACCCACCATAGCGTCGTGAAGACCCCAGATACGAAAGGAAGAGGATGCATACGAGAGAGGGCAAAGGCATAAGCAGAGGCTTGGAAACCTCCACACGCGGCCCCAACAACATACACTACAGCCGAGAGAGAGCCTTCTAAGGAAGGAAAAATTGTCGAGATATGATCACCATACCCCTTTGAATCAAACGGAAGCAACATTCTTATGCAAATCAAAGAACAAAAGCTTACGGCGTGGTACGAGAACACGCAAGAAGCGCCCGAGCGGCAAAAGAGCGGTAAGAAGTATTGCGGTTTCATCAATCCAGGAGGACATGACCGCGAGAAAAGTGTACCCACTTGATGAGCGCTATAGAAGATGTGGATTCGAAAAGGACAATTGGAACAATACATCAACCTTGAGATTCAAGGGGAACACGAAACTTCACAACTGAAGAAGAAAAAGGAGAAATGGTGGGATTTATAGGTGGTGGTCACAGGCTGCGGTGGTGAAAGTTCCGCCTCTCGGAAAAGTTATGCCCGAATGGTGGGAACCACCTTGAGGAAATAGAAGCGCCACTAAGGCGATCTCGACCTCACGGCTCCAATCATCTTCTATGACAATGGCGTCGGTGAGTTCGCCACCCACATGATGGCCCAGCGTTGGTTGTCGCTATCAAAGTATCTAATTTCGGATGAAAAGAGTTTTGATAGGCGGTGGAAGTTCGGTTGATATCCTCTTTTGGAGTCCTTTCGAAAGAATGAGATATGGCCTTGAGATGACTTGCTTCGGTGAAATCATCCTTGGTAGGGTTCTCAGGAGGGTAGTATGCGGAGAAGGAATGATCTCCTTGCCGATTCTGATGAGGGAACTTCGCCAAGGTCATCAACTTGATGGCAACGGCAAATTTCTTGGTGCGTGCGTTGTGCTTCAAGTTACAAGCGTAATCACAGGCGGAGACCAACCCTCAACACCTTGAAAGTGTAATCTCTACTTATCACCTTCTCCTCAAATTCCCAGTGAGAGTGGCGGTGGAGAGATAAGAGGAGATCAACCCACAGCACGGCAATGCTATGTCTCAACCCTCAAAGGGAAAACTACCAGCGGCGGCAAGACAAAGGTTTGAGAAGCCATGTTAGTAGCGGGAGAATGGCGAGCGGGAAAATGAGGAGCTTGACCCACACTGTCGAAGAATTGCTACTTGATTCCCTTAGACACAACAGGCCGGACGCGCGGTGCGGATTAGGCCGGGATTTGACAACGAGAGCGTGGGGAAGATCTCATGAGAATATTGAGAGCAAATTAGATCTCTTGGCAGTCTTGAGGAGGATATGCCGGGCGTAAAACGTAATATCATCGAGCATCGTCTCAACATCGATCAATCGTGTAAACCCACAAAGCAGAAACGGAGAACCTCTGCACCAGAAAGGCAGAAGGCTGCGGAGGAAGAAGTATCTAATCTCCTAAAAGCTAAGTTTATCCGAGAGGTATACTACCCAGACTGGTTAGCCAATGTGGTCCTGGTGAAAAAGCCGTCCGGAAAATGGAGGATGTGCGTTGACTTCACGGACTTAAACAAAGCCTGCCCGAAAGATTCGTTTCCCTTACCATCAATTGATAGTTTAGTGGATTCGACAACGGGGCATGAGATGTTGAGCTTCCTGGATGCCTTTTCAGGTTACAACCAAATCCGAATGGCCAAAGGCGACGAAGAAAAAACGTCTTTCATTATGAGCACAGGAACGTACTGTTATAAGGTGATGCCGTTCGGCCTAAAAAATGCCGGAGCCACCTTCCAGAGGCTTATAAATCTGATCTTGAGAGAGCAAATTGGCGAAATGTTGAAGCCTATGTGGGCGATATCTTAGTAAAGAGCGAAAGGCCAATGAACACTGTCCGGACTTACAAGAGGCTTTTGGTCTCTTGGATTTATACTATGCGTTTAAACCGAACAAATGTTCTTTCGGCGTTGATCGGGGAAAATTCACAGGATTTATTCTAACACAAAAGAGGATAGAAGCGAATCCGGATAAAATCGAGCTATTCTTGACATGGGATGCCCAAAAGTCTTCAAGAAATTGGCTTAGCAGGCGTCTACGCGCTTGGTGATTTATCTCCAAAGCCGGAGAGAAAAATCTCCCACTTTTCAAGCCCTAAGAAAAGCACCCAAAATGGAGTGGAGCGGAAGAATCACGAAAAAAGCCTTTCGGGGCTTAAGGACTATCTCCAGTGCGCCTCGGTACTAGCTAAGCCACGAGGTGGGAGAAGAACTCTACGTTTATTTGGCGGTTAGCCCCAGCAGCGGTCGGTCACGCAGTTCTTCTAGAGAAGATAGCGGAGTCCAAAACACATCTACTACACAAGTAAAATCCTTAACGATGCGAGAATCGAGATATCTACCACTTTCGAAAAGTTGGCCTTTGCTCTTATCACATCTCTGCGGAGGTTGAGGCCGTACTTTCAAGCCCACAAGATCATAGTATTGGTGATCGGCCACTAAAGCGATTCTCCATAAACACGAAAACTCAGGACGCCTAGCCAAGTGGGTGATAGAATTGGCGAGTTCGATCTCACCTACAAACCCGAGCGGCAATAAAGGCTCAAGTGCTTGCTTGATTTCGTGGCGAATTAACCTTCCCGACAAGCGAGTGAACCCCGTCACAAAGTCCAGAAGAAAGCCCTAACATCCCATGGACCTTATATGTTGGCGGATCGACAGCGGAAGAAAAGCGAGGCGAGGTTAGTCCCTCTACTCTCCTTCCAAGTGGAAAATGGCGGCGATTACTAAAGTTCCAAAACAACCAACAATGAGGCGAATATGAAGCCCTTATCGGGATTACACGGCGGGGCTCGGAATTCGGCACCTGCACGTATATTCCGACTCACAGCTAATAGTAAGCCACACCTTGGGCAGCTTTGAAGCGAAGGAAGAAAACATGGTCAAGTACCAAGCAGTGGTAAAGAAAATAGTTCCACACTTTGCTCGCTTCCAAATTGAAAAAGTCTGTCGAACGCAAAACGAAGAGGCGGACGCTCTCTCCAAAAAGGCCACAGCATCGAACGGAGACACAGAGCCTTCCTTTAACCTACAATATCTTCCCACAAAACCATCGGCGGATTAGAGGAGGAAGTACAAAGTGCGACCGAAGAGTCAAAATTTGGATGGACCCCATGTGAAATTATCTACAAGGTGGACTGCACCACCCAACAATGAGAGGCGGGGCGGATTTCTTACAAATCCGCTCGGTATACCATCATCGATGAGAACCTATATAGAAGATCCTATCACGCAACCCTTCTTGCGATGCTTGCGTCCAGCGAAGCTAGTTATATCCTTCAAGAAATTCCACGAAGGCATTGGAGGAGGTCACATAGGGGCAAAGCCTTAAGTTACAAGGTCCTACGACAAGGTTATTCTTGGCCAGCGCTAACTCAAGGCCTTAATAGCATTGGCTCGGAAATGCGATGCACGCGGTGGCATTCCAAGATTGAGAGAGGCGATCGGCACGGCTTACACCCATCATTAGCCCTCGACCATTTGCCATCCGGGAGTCGATCTCCTAGGGTCGTTCCTACTTGATTAGTCAAATGAAGTTTCTAATAGTCGCCATTGACTACTTCACCAAATGGGTGGAAGTGAACCCTTGGCCAAAATCACGGAGAAAGCACATGGGGATTCTTATGGCGAGCGGTTATTTGTCGATTCGGCATTCGGTGCGCCTTCATTTCCGATAATGGATGACGGTTTGATAACAAAGCCTTCAAAAGCTTTTGCTTTCAAAACTTCGGAATTGAATCAGTTAACGTCACATGACACATCCCCAAGCCAGCGGCCAAGTAGAAGTGACAAACCGCACCTGCTTCAAACGGCGAAAACACGGGTATTGAAATGGGACTAAGCTGGGTAGAAGAAATTACGGCGCCCTTTGGGCCCTCTGAGGACAACAACAAGAACTCCCTCTTTGGAGAGACCCCATTCTCCCTCACTTATGGGGCGGTTTGTCATCCTCCACTGAGAAATAGGGATGCCTACCTTACTGGACCTGACAAACTTTCTCCTCGAGAAGAGAATGAGAAAAAACTCCGGCGGAACTTGATCTACTCGAAGAGCGGAGAGAAATTTGTGGAAGCGAGGCTGACCATCTATACTTGAGAAAGTAAAAAGATTCTATGACACGAGGGTAAAAGGAGTCTTCTTCCAAATCGGCAATCTAGTCCTACGGGAAAATGAATTTCTTGGAAATAAAAGCCGAACGGGGAAGCTAACTCCTAACTGGGAAGGCCCTTACGTCATACAAAAGAATGCGTCAGGGCAAGCACCTATTATCTAGTAAATATGGGCCGGAAAGACACTCAAGCGTCCATTCCATGCTTTGAACATCTCACGATGCTACTATCGATGAGATTACGTAAGTACATTTGTTTCTTAAAATTCACGGAATAAAGCTCAAGTCTTTTCTTTCTATTAAGATGCGGTGAAATTCCCATCCTATTAAGATCTTGGTGAAATTCCCATCCTACTAAGATGCGGTGAAATTCCCATCCTACAAAAATGCGGTGAAATTCCCATTCTTGGAAGGCGAGTCGGAATTATCACATAGGGATAGAGCGAAAACTCTTACCAAAAGCAAGGGCAAAAATCCCGACCGAAATATGAGGCAACAATCTCATTTTAATGAAGGCGAGTACCTCATTCAACAACTCAAAATCCAGCGATTGGACTAAGGACTGGATTCACGAAGCATCCTACAAAATCAAAGGAAGAGGGAAGAAAGAAGAAATTTACAAAAGACTTCGGAAAATACTTCTCAAATGGTTAAAGATAACCATCACTCGGAAATAAAACTTCATCAAAATAAAGGTTTGTGTTTCATATGAATAAAACTTACATTCCAAATGATTGAGAATTTACAAGAACATTCATAAAAAAGAAAAAACGTCCTAAGAGCTAGGGCCCTCAGGGCAACCGCCTGCTTCCGAAGGAGATTTGGTAGAAGGTTTCGAAGGAGCAGGGACAGTCGAAGGATCGGAGACAGGAGCCTCCGGGGTCTTGATGACTTGTTGCTCTTTTAGCTCCGTAAATTTCTTCAAGACTCCAGGCAGTCCCATAGACAAAACCTCCTTAGGAGGAATATGATAGCCCACTTGTTGCATCACAGAATATATACGAGTGGCCCCATCTTTAACTTTCGCCCTAAGCCGGGCAACCTCCTTCTCTAAATTGTCCGCTCGTTCCATTAAATCCTTAATTTCTTGCGAGTCGGACTTAGGAGCTTTCAAACGGGAAGCCAAATCTGCCTTAAGTGTATCACGCTCCCCCTTATTTCCGCCAACTCAGCTTGAGCGGTGGTAAGCTCAGTGACCTTGACTTTAGGTCCCATCGAGCGGCGGCTTCGCTCCTCTGAGTAGATTGGAGTTCCTTCTTCAACCTCTTTGGATTCATCTTGTAACCCTTTGATATCCTCCTCGGTGATCGAGGAAGAGAACCTTTGGAAATAGATAGGTGAGCAGCTAGATCGTTTTCTCCTTCTCGAGGCCGAGATAGTTGAGTGCGGCCGCTTCGGCTTTGTCTACGCTCAAGGGCACGGATAGCCTCATCTTTGTTTCTTCTCCTTCTCTTCCAAGGCCGCCACCCTAGAGCTCAAGCTGGCGATATCTACCCTATTCATTTCCATCTTGGCCAAATCTTCTTGGCCAAGAGCACCAACCGATCCGCCCATTGGCGGTCTCTGAAATAACAAAGCAGCTCATAAAACATACCAAATTTAGAAATAAAGGGAAATATGAGAACAACCCTTACGGCATGGCGAGCGGAATAATTGGTAAGTGGCCTCTTCCTGCTAGCCTCTCGGAGTTTTTAGAGGCTGCTTTCGGGCCGCATAGCCATTAAAACATGCATGCGGACTTGACATCACGAAAAGGGGTATCCTCGGGAAGATAACTCATACGCTTAGCGGCGAGATCCCTTTAAAACGGAATCCACCACTCTTAATTTATCCACGAAGGTCGCTTCTCCTAGCTCCGCCTGCAAAATAAAACCTAAATTAAAGAGTTCTAAGTAAAATATACCTATAGAAAATAGAAATTCTCACCTCTGCGAGAAGGATGTCCTCCGGCCGGCTGGAAGAAGGACCCTCGGAAATTGGGGACAACGTTGGGCGGATTTCTTCCGCACAAACCTCTTCCTGAGGCGCCCCCACTAATTCTTCTACAATTAGGGACTGTCACGTCCTCGAATTCTTCCTCTTGGTTCTCCTCTCTCGTGAGGACCACTGTAGGGATCATTCTTAATCCCCTTGGAAGAGCACATCTCTTTTCTCTTCCTCTTCTTTCTTTCTTCCTTGGAGGTATCGGCCCCTTGGCCAAGTACCACCTCCTTCTTCTTGCCCATGAGGCAAAGGCGGGTGAACTTAAGCCCTCGAAAGAGGCCAAAAGACCCTTAACATAGCTCGAGGTCTTAGGTCCTCCATGGAGTTTCCTACAAAACAAATGTCAAAAAATTATTATTAGATCTTTGTAGTTAAAAATCAGGACTAGTAAGGTATGCGAATAATTCCTACCGGTGGACACTATTAAGCGACATTTAACAAGGTTTTCCTTTGTCAAGAACTCATCCATGTACACTTTGGATAACCACATCATTGACTTAAGAAGACCCACCTCTTCACCGTCATTTCCTCACAAGCGATGTCCGTTCGGGAACTTCCCACTTTGTTGGACATCCCACTCGGACTTACTTTTGACAAAGAAAAATTTGCTCTTCCATCGCTTAATGGAAGAAGGGACCTTCCCTAAAAATTTCCTCCCGGAGACGGCCGAGAAGTAATACCAATCGGCATTAGACTCTAGATATAGACTAAAAAGCATACGGAACCAACGGACGGTCGGATTTATTCCGTAATGCTTGAAAACGATAACAAAGCCGTTCAGTAGTCTCCGGGGAATTGGGGCCAAGCTGTGAAGGACACAAGTGATACTCCTCTATCTTGCCTTAGCAAAATCGAGGAAAAGGGAGTCTAAGGCCACCTAATAGCGCATCTTGATAGATGGCTATCTCCCCTTCCCTGGGAGAGCTTGCCCTCTCCCCAGAACAAGGAACCCTAACCTCAAACAGTGAGAGATTTATCTCGTACTTAGTTACCAGGTTATCTACCTCCATTTGTCCAAGAAGACTTATGAGCGTGCTCGGAACCCCTACCCGTTGCCCTAGAAGCGGGATGAACCCTTGAACCACAGGCTGGAGCGCCTCCAAGTTCACCCGGGATCGCCGGAATCCTAGCGAAACCGTAGGGTTGGGCGACAAAGGAATCGAGGACTCGTAAGAAAAACTAGAGGAAGAAGAAGTAGCACTAGCCATTACCTTAGAGGAAGAAAAGATAAGAAAAAAGCACTAAACGAGCTTCGCGGAGAAGAGGAAATGCGGAGAAGAGAACTTCGATTTTGAAGCAATCTTTTCTTTGCTATGCAGTTCCCCTTATATACAAAAGCAATGAATCCATGGCGTTAGATCTTAGGGTTGTGTTCGATCTGAACCCTTGAACCAAAGACCCACAAATCTGAACCGTTCAAACAACCATGCGTACACCTCCTCGAAACAATTCAAAATTCTATCCCGCGTCGGCAATATCAAAGCGCTGGCACACATGGAAAATGGCGCCCCATCGCTCATCATAGCGTTGACAAAGCGCACCGCTGCGCGTAAGCGCACCATTATCCCCTTTTAATGCTAAATAGTAAAAGGAGACACGTGTGCGTCTTAGAAAGCAAAAGCGTTACATGGAAGGTAGAGCGGTATACATGGAAGGCGAGCACATACCACACAAAGACAAAGCGCACACTCCAACATAGGATCATCAACAAAAGCCATAAAAGGCCAAAAGATTTAAAAACAAAGCGACAAAACGTCATTTTATTCAAATTACACATGGCGGATGTAAATAGCTGATATAACAAACTCTAAAACATATTTCGAGCGGATTATCCTACCATATTTCGAGCGGATTATCCTAAGCGTCAGCGGACCCGTCAGAAGGTACACTCGGATAAGACTTCGGAGGAGATACACGGACTTCAGCGGCCGTCGCTATCCTCGTTCTTTGGGGAGCTTGGTTGGCTGCGAGGGCGGAGGTGGGGACCAACCTCTCTACGGCAAGAATGCGTCTCCAAACATCTCAACCTCGGCGCATACCCCTGCGTAAGAAAAACTAAAAGGTCTCCGCCTCCCACACCATGGTCAACATGAAAAGCTTCCCACCCAGCGTCTATGCTCATTTCACCTACCCCACATCAATCGGCAAAATAGATGGCCAAACACGGCCATTTGGACTTACCAAATGGATTACCCGATCCTTAATTCCGTTAGGTGCTCATAAAAGGCGGGAATTATAAGCAGCGAAACCTTGAGAAAAAGTGAAAAACTTGTAAAAGACAATGCTGAGCCATGATACAAAAATACAAGGTGCAAAAGTTTTCTAGTCAAAACACCCTATCCATACAAGCCCTTAAATAGGAGAACCCATCGACACTATAGGCGAGAATTCTGGAATCAAAATCTACCTCGATACTTGTGAGAAGATAACACACGATGCTTGTCGATTAGCCTATTAAACCATGTGACCTTTAGGTCTGCGGCTTTTGTATCTGAGAGCCTACGCCTACATAGACATGCCAACTAAGAATGATACTTGTTCTCGAACCAAGCGAAACGTGCGTTTAGCTCACCCCTCACTTAGATTTTTTGAACAAGTACACTAGGGGAGGGACTAGTGTTACGGATATATTTGGTGAAGACAGGTGTCGTTAAGCTAAAGGACCACTTGTTCATTTGGCTATATGGCAGTATCACCATCTTTGCACAAATTCCGCTCGGCAAATAGCGTGATTGACAAGTCCGTCGGAATTATAACAACCCTCTCATGAAGGGCGTAGGGGCGTAGGGTAGAAAGAAAGAGATAGAGAAAATCTAACGCCTCTACAGTGAGTGGGCCTTATCCACTTGCTACAGTGGGCAGATATTTTCCTACCACCTTCCTACCGCCTTCCCACCGCCTTCCTACCGCCTTAAGAGATATTTTACCTAACTCACCGCCTTACTTCACCGCCTTTCCTGAACCGCCTCTAAGGTGCTATAAAAGAAGAGTGCTAATAGAAGAAAAGGGGATCCGAAAAAAACTCATCACACAAAAAACTGCCTAAAACTAAGATTCTCTATTCAAGTTTTCTGACTTAAGCATCGGAGCTGAATCCGGGCGGAAAGGCCCAATTCCGATCACCGTCCTCTCCTTTTTACAGGCTCGTTGATGAGTAATTCCAGTAATTCCGAGCGGAGTTTTTATGATGCTCTTCGCACTCCCTGTTCATAGGCAGCAGTAAGCGTCCACATCAACTATAAATTCTAACCGTTGGTCGAGAGCTGAGACCAGATCACGAGGCATACTTGATGGCAAAGCGTGGCGTGGACGGTGACCGGTTTCGCCATCAAGTACCTCATGATCTGGTGATCTGTTGATGCTAAAAACTGGTCCACGTCACGTTTCGGTTGGTTCGAAAAATCTAAGTGAGGGGTGAGCTAAACGCACGTTTCGCTTGGTTCGAGAGCAAGTATCATTCTTAGTTGGCATGTCTATGTAGGCGTAGGCTCTGTATACAGTCGCGTGCACCTAAAGGTCACATGGTTTAATAGGCTTAATCGACGGCGTATCGTAGTTATCTTCTCATTATCGAGGTAGATTTTGATTCCAGAATTCTCGCCTATAGTGTCGATGGGTTCTCCTATTTAAGGGCTTGTATGGATAGGGTGTTTTGACTAGAAAATATTTTTGTATCATGGCTCAGCGCTTGTCTTTTTACAAGTTTTTCACTTTTTCTCAGTGCTCTCGCCGTTTGCGAATTCCCAGTTCCTTTTATGAGCACCTAACGGAATTAAGGACTGGGGTAATCCATTTGGTAAGTCCAAATGGCTGTGTTTGGCCATCTATTTTGCTGATTGACAGGGGGGTAGGTGAAATGAGCATAGACGCGGGGTGGGAAGCTTTTCATGTTGACCATGGTGTGGAGGCGGGAGACCTTTTAGTTTTTTCTTATGCAGGGGGTATGCGCTTTGAGGTTGAGATGTTTGGAGACGATTCTTGCCGTAGAGAGGTTGGTCCCCACCTCCGTCCTCGTGCCGAACCAAGCTCCCCCAGCAACGAGGATAGCGACGGCTGCGGAAGTCCGTGTATCTCCTCTGAGTCTTATCCGAGTGTACCTTCGGACGGGTCCGCGGACGTTTAGGATAATCCGTTCGGAAATATGGTAGGATAATCCGTTCGGAAATATGTTTTAGAGTTTGTTATATCGCTTTATTTACATCCGTCATGTGTAATTTGAATAAATGACGTTTTGTCGTTTTGTTTTTAAATCTTTTGGCCTTTTTATGGCTTTTGTTGATGATCCTATGTTGGAGTGTGCGCTTTGTCTTTGTGTGGTACAGGCTCTGCCTTCCATGTATACCGGCTCTACCTTCCATGTAACGCTTTTCGTTTTCTAAGACGACACGTGTCTCCTTTACTATTTAGCATTAAAAGGGGGATAATGGTGCGACATGCGCAGCGTGTGCGCTTTGTCAACGTTATGATGAGCGATGGGGCGCGATTTTCCATGTGTGCGCGGGCGCTTGATATTGCTGACGTGGATAGAATTTTGAATTGTTTCGAGGAGGTGTACGATGGTTGTTTGAACGGTTCAGATTTGTGGGTCTTTGGTTCAAGGGTTCAGATCGGAACACAACCCTAAGATCTAACGGCCATGGATTCATTGCTTTTGTATATAAGGGAACTGTATTGTGCAAAGAAAAGATTGCTTCGAAAATCGAGTTCTCTTCTCCAGATTTCCTCTTCTCCGGCGAGCTCTGGTTTAGTGCTTTTTTTCTTATCTTTTTCTTCCTCTAAGGTAATGGCTAGTGCTACTTCTTCTTCCTCAAGTTCTTCTTACGAGTCTTCGATTCCTTTGTCGTCCAACCCTACGGTTTTACATTTGGATTCGGCGATCCGGGTGAACTTGGAGGCGTTCAGTTCGAGTGGTTAGCGGGTTCATCCCGCTTCTAGGCAACCTTGGTAGGGGTTACATACGTTCATAAGTCTTCTTGGACACTGGAGGTAGATAACCTGGTAACTAAGTAGAGATAAATCTCTCACCGCTTGAGGTTAGGGTTCCTTGTTGCAGGGAGAGGGCAAGCTCTCCCGGGGAAGGAGATAGCCATCTATCAAGATGCGCTTATTAGGTGGCCTTAGACTCCCTTTTTTCACAGTTTTGCTAAAGGCGTGATTAGAGGAGTATCACTTGTGTCCTTCACAGTTGGCCCCGAATTCACGGAGACTCTTGAACGGCTTTGTTATCGTTTTCAAGCATTACGGAATAAATCCACCGTCCCGTTGGTTCCGTATGCTTTTTAGTCTATATCTAGAGTCTAATGCCGATTGGTATTACTTCTCGGCTCGTCCTGGGAGGAAATTTTTAGGGAAGGTCCCTTCTTCCATTAAGCGATGGAAGAGCAAATTTTTCTTTGTCAAAAGTAAGTCCGAGTGGGATGTCCGAACAAGGTGGGAAGTTCCCCGAACGGACATCGCTTGTGAGGAAATGACGGGTGAAGAGGTGGGTCTTCTTAAGTCAATGACAGGGTTATCCAAAGTGTACATGGATGAGTTCTTGACAAAGGAAAACCTTGTTAAATGTCGTTTAATAGTGTCCGCTGGTAGGAATTATTCGTGTACCTTACTAGTCTGATTTTTAACTACAGTATCTAATAATAATTTTTTTTGACATTTGTTTTGTAGGAAATCCGATGGAGGACGAAGACCTGAGCTATGTTACCTCTTTCGAGGGCGAAGTTCACCCGTCTTTGCCTCGCGGGCCGAAGAAGAAGGAGGTGGTACTTGGCCAAGGGGCTGATACCTCCAAGGAAGAAAGAAAGAAGAGGAAGAGAAAAGAGACAGGCTCTTCCAAGGGGATTAAGAATGATCCCGATGCAGGGTCCTCACGAGAGAGGAGAACCAAGAGGAAGAATTCCGAGGACGTATCAGGTCCCGGAATTGTAGAAGAATTAGTGGGGGCGCCTCAGGAAGAGGTTTGTGCGGAAGAAATCCGCCCAACGTTGTCCCCAATTTTTGAGGGTCCTTCTTCCAGCCGGCCGGAGGACATCCTTCTCGCAGAGGTGAGAATTTCTATTTTCTATAGGTATATTTTACTTAGAACTCTTTAATTTAGGTTTTATTTTGCGGTAGACTAGGAGAAGCGACCTTCGTGGATAAATTAAGAGTGGTGGATTCGTTTAAAGGGATGCTGTGCTAAAGCAGAAGGAGTTATCTTCTGAGGATACCCCTTTTCGTGATGTCAAGTCCGTACAGAATGTTTTAATGGCCATGCGGCCCGAGCAGCTCTCTAAAAAACTCCGAGAGGCTAGCAGGGAAGAGGCCACTTACCAATTATTCCGTTCGGCCATGCTGGTAAGGGCTGTTCTCATATTTCCCTTTATTTCTAAATTTGGTATGTTTTTATGAGCGTTTTGTTATTTCGTAGACCGCTTCACCGGGCGGATCGGGTTAGTGCTCTTGGCCAAGAAGATTTGGCCAAGATGGAAATGAATAGGGTGATATCGCCGGTTGAGCTCTAGGGTAGCGGCATTGGAAGAGAAGGAAAAGAAACAGATTTAGGCTATCCAGGCCCTTGAAGCGAGACAAAGCCGAGCCATTTGCACCAACTATCTCGGCCTCGGAGAAGCGAGAAAAGCGATCTAAGCGGCTCACCTATCTATTTCCAAAGGTTCTCTTCGATCACTTGAGGAGGATATCAAAGGGTTACAAGATGAATCCATTTGGTTGAAGAAGGAACTCCAATCTACTCGGGAGAGGAGGCGAGCCCAGCCATTCGATGGGACCTAAAAGGCTGAGAAAGTTTCTTTGGAAGCCACTGCCGTTCAAGTTGAGTTGAGGAAGTAAGGGGAAGCGTGATACACTTAAAGCAGATTTGGCTTCCCGTTTGAAAGCTCCTAAGTCTGACTCGCAAGAAATTAAGGATTTAATGGAACGAGCGGACAATTTAGAGAAGGAGGTTGCCCGGCTTAGGGCGAAAGTTAAAGATGGGGCCACTCGTATATATTCTGTGATGCACTAAGTGGGCTATCATATTCCTCCTAAGGAGGTTTTGTCTATGGGACTAGCTGGAGTTTTGAAGAAATTTACGGAGCTCAAAGAGCAACAAGTCATCAAGACCCCGGAGGCTCATCTCAGCTCCTTCGATCCCCCCTGCTCCTTCCGGAACCTTCTACCAAAGCTCCTTCTGAAGGCGGTGATTTGCCTCCGAGGGCCCTAGCTCTTAGGACGTTTTTCTTTTTTATGAATGTTCTTGTAAATTCTTAATCATTTGGAATGTATGTTTTATTCATATGAAACACAAACCTTTATTTTGATGAAGTTTTATTCCCGAGTGATGGTTATCCTTAACCATTTGAGAAGTATTTTCCGAAGTCTTTTGTAAATTTCTTCTTTCTTCCCTCTTCCTTTGATTTTGTAGGATGCTTCGTGAATGCAGTCCTTAGTACAATCGCGGGATTTTGAGTTGTTGAATGAGGTACTCGTCTTCATTAAATGAGATTGTTGCCTCATATTTGGTTGGGATTTTTGCCTTGCTTTTTGGGTAAGAGTTGTCGTTCTATCCCTACTGAGGATAATTTCTCAATTGCCTTCCAAGAATGGGAATTTCACCGCATTTTTGTAGGATGGGAATTTCACCAAGATCTTAGTAGGATGGGAATTTCACCGCATCTTAATAGGATGGGAATTTCACGCACCTTAATTGGATGGGAATTTCACCGCATCTTAATAGAAAGAAAAGACTTGAGCTTTTATTAGTGAATTTTAAGAAATGTAAATTTACAGAATTTACTGATAGTAGCGTCGTAGATGTTCAGCATGGAATGGACGTTTGAGTGTCTTTCCGTCCATATTCACTAGATAATAGGTGCTTGCCCGGACGATTCTTTGTATGACGTAAGGGCCTTCCCAGTTAGGAGTTAGCTTCCCCGTTCGGCTTTTATTTCCAAGAAATTCATTTTCCCGTAGGACTAGATCGCCGATTTGGAAGAAGACTCTTTTTACCCTCGTGTCATAGAATCTTTTTACTTTCTGGCGATAGATGGCTGCCCTCGTTTCCACAGCTTCTCTCCGTTCTTCGAGTAGATCAAGTTCCGCTCGGAGTTTTTTCTCATTCTCTTACGAGGAGAAAGTTTGATGTGTCCATAAGGTAGGCATCCCTATTTCTGAGGGATGATGTACCTGCCTATAAGTGAGGGAGAATGGGGTCTCTCCGGTAGGGAGTTCTTGTTGTTGTCTGTAGGCCCAAAGGCGCTGGAATTTCTTCTACCCGTTAGTCCCATTTACGAATACCCGTGTTTTCGGTGTTTGAAGTGGTGCGGTTTGTCACTTCTACTTGGCCGTTGGTTTGGGGATGTGTCACAAACGTTAACTGGATTCAATTCCGAAGTTACGAGCAAAAGCTTCTGAAGGCTTTGTTATCAAACCGCTATCCATTATCGGAAATGAAGGCGAGGAATGCGAATCGACAAATAACCGCTTCGCCATAAGAATCCTCGATGTGCTTTCTCCGTGATTTTGGCCAAGGGTTGACTTCCACCCATTTGGTGAAGTAGTCAATGGCGACTATTAGAAATTTCATTTGCCTAATCAAGTAGGGAACGGCCCTAGGAGATCGGGACCGCCTGCATGGCAAATGGTCGAGGGCTAATGATGGGTGTAAGCCGCGTCGGCCGTCGCCTCTGAATCTTGGAATGCCACCGTGGCAGTGCATCGCATTTCGTTTAATGCTATTGCGTCTTGAGTTAGCGTTGGCCAGTAATAACCTTGTCGTAGGACCTTGTAACTTAAGGCTTTGCCCCCTATGTGACCTCCTCCAATGCCTTCGTGAATTTCTTGAAGGATATAACTAGCTTCTGTTGGACGCAAGCATCGCAAGAAGGGTTGCGTATAGGATCTTCTATATAGGTTCTCATCGATGATGGTATACTGAGCGGATTTGTAAGAAATCCGTCTGGCCTCTGCTTTGTTGGGTGGTGCAGGTCCACCTTGTAGATAATTTCTGATGGGGTCCATCCAGCTTGACTCTTCGGCTGCACTTTGTACTTCCTCCTCTAATCCGTCGATGGTTTTTGTGGGAAGATATTGTAGGTTAAAGGAAGGCTCGTGTCTCGGATTCGATCTTTGTGGCAGCCTTTTTGGAGAGAGCGTCAGCCTCTTCGCTTTCGCGTTCGGCGGACTTTTCAATTTGGAAGCGAGCAAAGTGTAGAACTATTTTCTTTACCACCGCTTGGTACTTGACCATGTTTTCTTCCTTCGCTTCAAAGCGCCCAAGGTGTGGATTACTATTAGGCGTGAGTCGGAATATACGTGCAAGTGCTGAATTCGAGCCCCGGGCAGTGTAATCCCCGCGATAAGGGCTTCATATTCGGCCTCATTGTTGGGTGCTCGGAATTGGAACTTTAGTACTGTCGCGATTTTCCACTTGGAAGGAGAGTAGAGGACGAACCTTGCCCCTGCTTTTTCTTCCGTTGCTGATCCGTCAACATATAAGGTCCATGGGATGTTAGGGCTTTCTTAGGACTTTGTTGTGACGGATTCGCCTCGCTTTCTTTGGGAAGGTTAATTCTGCGGACGAAATCTGCCAGCACTTGAGCCTTTATTGCCGCTCGGGGTTTGTAGGTGAGATCGAACTGCCCAATTCTATCACCCACTTGGCTAAAGCGTCCGGAGTTTTCAGGTTTATGGAGAATGCTTTAGTGGCCGATCGATCCAATACTATGATCTTGTGGGCTTGAAAGTACGGCCTCAACCTCCGTGCAGATGTGATAAGAGCAAAGGCCAACTTTTCGAGTGGTAGATATCTTGATTCTGCATCGTTAAGGATTTTACTTGTGTAGTAGACAGGTTTTGGACTCCGTTATCTTCTCTCAGAAGAACTGCACTGACCGCGTGTGGGGCGACCCCCAAATAAACGTAGAGTTCTTCTCCCACCTGTGGCTTAGCTAGGAGCTGAGGCGACCGGAGATAGTCCTTAAGCCCCTGAAAGGCTTTTTCGTGATTCTTACATCCACTCCATTTTGGGTGCTTTTCTTAGGGCTTGGAAAAGTGGGAGATTTTTCTCTCGGCTTTGGAGATAAATCATAAGCGGGCGAGACGCCGCTAAGCATTGAATTTCTTGAAGACTTTTGGGCGATCCCATGTCAAGAATAGCTCTGATTTTATCTGGATTCGCTTCTATCCCTCTTTGTGTTAGAATAAATCCTAGGAATTTTCCTGATCGAACGCCGAAAGAACATTTGTTCGGGTTAAACGCGATAGTATAAATCCAAGAGACCAAAAAGCCTCTTGTAAGTCCGACAGTGTTCATTGGCCTTTCGGCTCTTTACTAAGATATTCGCCCACATAGGCTTCAACATTTCACTCGCCAATTTGCTCTCAAGATTTGTATTTGTAAGCCTCCTCGAAGGCCGGGTTCTATCGCATTTTAGGCCGAATCCAACGGCATCACCTTATAACAGCGACGCGTTCCTGTGCTCATAATGAAAGACGTTTTTTCTTCGTCGCCTTTGGCCATTCGGATTTGGTTGTAACCTGAAAAGGCATCCAGGAAGCTCAACATCTCATGCCCCGTTGTCAAATCCACTAAACTATCAATTGATGGTAAGGGAAATGAATCTTTCGGGCAGGCTTTGTTTAAGTCCGTGAAGTCAACGCACATCCTCCATTTTCCGGACGGCTTTTTCACCAGGACCACATTGGCTAACCAGTCTGGGTAGTATACCTCTCGGATAAACTTAGCTTTTAGGAGATTAGATACTTCTTCCTCCGCAGCCTTCTGCCTTCCGGGTGCAGAGGTTCTCCGTTTCTGCTTTGTGGGTTTAAACGATTGATCGATGTTGAGACGATGCTCGATGACATTACGTTTTACGCCCGGCATATCCTCTGAAGACCAAGCGAAGAGATCGGAATTTGCTCTCAATATTCTCATGAGATCTTCCCGCTGTTTATCAAATCTGCCCCTAATCCGCACCGCGGCGTCCGGCTGCGGGTTGTGTCTAAGGGAACTATTAGCAATTCTTCGACGGTGTGGGTCAAGCTCCTCATTTTCCCGCTCGGCCATTCTGGCGACTAACATGGCTTCAAACCTTTGTCTTGTCAGCCGCTTGGGAGTTTTCCCTTTGAGGGTTGAGACATAGCATTGCGCTGCGTTGTGGGTTGATCTCCTCTTATCTCCACCGCCACTCTCGGTTGGGAATTTGAGGAGAAGGTGATAAGTAGAGATTACGACTTTCAAGGTGTTGAGGGTTGGTCTTCCTGTGATTACGTTGTAACTTGAAGCACAACGCACGACTCAAGAAATTTGTCGTCATCGTTGATGACCTTGGCGAAGTTCCCTCATGGCGGCAAGGAGATCATTCCTTCGGGTTGTACTACCCCTCAGGAGAACCCTACCAAGGATGATTTCACGGAAGCAAGTCATCTCAAGGCTATATCTCATTCTTCAAAAGCACTCCAAAAGAGGATATCAACCGAACTTCCACCGCCTATCAAAACTCTTTTCATCCGGAAATTAGATACTTTGATAGCGACAACCAACGCGGCCATCATGTGGGCGGCGAACTCACGACGCCATTGTCATAGAAGATGATTGGGAGCCGTAGGTCGAGATGCGCCTTCGTGGGCGTTTCTATTTCTGCGTGGTTCCCACCATTCGGGCATAACTTTTCCGAGAGGCGGAACTTTCACCACCGCAGCCAGGACCACCACTGATAAATCCCACCATTTCTCCTTTTTCTTCTTCAGGTTGTGAAGTTTCAGGTTCCCCTTAAATCTCAAGGTTGATGTATTGTTCCAATTGTCCTTTTCGAACGACATCTTCTATAGCGTTCATCAAGTGGGTACACTTTTCTGTGTCATGTCCTCTGGATTGATGAAACTGGCAATACTTCTTACTGTTCTTTTGCCGTTCGGCGTTTCTTGCAGGTTCCGGCCATGTCAGAAGCTTTTGTTCTTTGATTTGCATAAGAATGTTGCTTCTGGTTTGATTCAGTGGGGTATGGTGATCATATCTGACAATTTTTTCTTCCTTAGAAGGCTCTCTGGGCTGTAGTGTATGTTGTTGGGGCCGTGTGGAGGTTTCCAAGCCTCTGTTTATGCCTTTGCCCTCTCTGTGCGATCCTCTTTCCTTTCGCGTATCTGGGGGTCTTCTGCTGACGCTATGGTGGGTTTTTTCCTTCCGGGTGTCCACAGGTCCACGTCTAGCCTCTTCTTCCCAACCCATATAAATTTCCTCGGAATTGATATACTTTTGGGCGTGGATCATAAGGGCGGGAATGGTTTTTGGTGGATCTAGTGTTAGGGATAATCGGAAGGGGGAGTCTAATAACCCTTCCATTAAAAAGTCACGACCATATACGTGGCGGGAGGTCCGCAGAACATTAGCCGTCTGCCTCGTGTAACGACTTAAATAGGCCTAGATCGCTTCTTTCCCTCACGCTTAATGCAGCGAAGGGTGGGCCGGGGTTTTCTTTTGCTTTGAGTAATTGGCAAAATAGGCTAGGAAGCGACCGCTAAAATCAAAAAGAAGTAATTGTACTAGATGGGAGATCGACAAACCAGCCTCTGCGCTTTTTCCCTCTAAGGTGGGCGGGAAAAGCTCTACACATTACGCGAAAGGCCTCAGGATTCCAAATGGAGGAGCATCTTCTAGAAAAGATTTTAGGTGTTGGGATGGATCGGTTTTGCCTTCATACGCTGGTCATAATCCGGCGGTCCGAAGCTATCCTAACTTGCTCTCCCAATATTTCTTTGACAAAGGGTGAACACATGCCGAGAACGTGTCGCTCGGACTTTTCGTTCCCTCGAGAGAGGTTACATGCGCTGAGTCCTTCTATCAACTGTTTGAGCAGTTGGACTATTCCGTCTCCGGCCCTTGTCCGTACGGTTCTAGTGGCGGCCTGCTGCCTACGTCGAACGGAGGGAGGTTCTGAACTAGCGGAAAAGGCAGTCCTCTCTGTTTTCTCTTTATGGGTGCGAGTTCTCGTTCTCCCTCTAATTTCAGAATTATCCAGTGGGGTTGTTGGTATGTTTGGCGTTGGAACTTGTGTAGGAGGAGGCAGAGGATGAGTCAAAGCATGAACAGCCTGAGTCAACCGTTCCAATTGTTGTTGTAGGTTAAGGTAAAATTCTGGGACAGATTCTTGAGGTTGAACCGAGGGATTTTCTGACGGCGGTAAGATGGGCGGATTATCTGACCGGATTTCTCCATGTCTTCGGACCTCGCCAGATCCTTCGGGATTATTTAGGGCTCCCTGTTCTTGAATTCGTTTTGATCTTCTGGTAGTGGTCATTTGGCTTTTCGTAAGGTCCCCACAAACGGCGCCAAACTGTTGATGCCAAAAACTGGTCCACGTCACGCTTTGATTCATTTGTTACCTCGTGATCCGTCTCAGCTCGACCAACGGTTAGAATTTATAGTTGATGTGGACGCCATCACTGCGCCTATGAGCGAGTGCGAAGAGCATCATAAAAACTCCGCTCGGAATTACTGGAATTACTCATCAACGAGCCTGTAAAAAGGAGAGGACGGTGATCGGAATTGGGCCTTTCCGCCCGGATTCAGCTCCGATGCTTAAGTCAGAAAACTTGAATAGAGAATCTTAGTTTTAGGCAGTTTTTTGTGTGATGAGTTTTTTTCGGGGTCCCCCTTTTCTTCTATTAGCACTCTTCTTTTATAGTACCTTAGAGGCGGTTCAGGAAAGGCGGTGAAGTAAGGCGGTGAGTTAGGTAAAATATCTCTTAAGGCGGTAGGAAGGCGGTGGGAAGGCGGTAGAAAGGTGGTAGGAAGATATCTGCCCACTGTAGCAAGTGGATAAGGTCCACTCACTGTAGAGGCGTTAGATTTTCTCTATCTCTTTCTTTCTACCCTACGCCCCTACGCCCTTCATGAGAGGGTTGTTATAATTCCGACGGACTTGTCAATCACGCTATTTGCCGAGCGGAATTTGTGCAAAGATGGTGATACTGCCATATAGCCAAATGAACAAGTGGTCCTTTAGCTTAACGACACCTGTCTTCACCAAATATATCCGTAACATACATGTTAGTGTACACTATTGACGGCATGTTGAAAATTTGTATTCAATTTTGTTTTACTTTTAGTTTGCACCATTTGAGCAAAATTTTAAATTTTTCATAAGAAACACCTTTGATACTCAAAGAAATTCTTTATGACTATTATATGTTCTCTAGTGACATTAGATAACCCTTAACTATGTCTCCTTGATTTAGATTGTTAAGTTCTACTTTCAATGGCTCCAAGAGTTTTCGTGGCACTAATTCAAACTTTTAGCCTTTGCAAGTAGAGTATAATTTTTGTACATAAAGACTATGAAAATAAGAACCAAGATAGTGGTCCTCTACTCTTAGTGATGAAGTAGGCTATGAGTTCTAACTCCTAATCAGAGTGTCCCTCAAGCTGAAAAAACCTTTATGCGTATGAGCGCTTGTATGTTGAGTTATAATCTTCTAAGTAGCTGGGTGTTCCGTTGCTTAACTAGCATGTGCGTCCTTCAAAAAGGGAAATCTACACTCTAAGTTAATCTTGGATCCCCCGGAAAGTCGGTTCTACTAGAGATGCCCTACCAGGACTTATGTGAAAAGAAAAGAGAAAATTTAAAAGCTGAAGCGAAAAGAACAAAAAGAATGCTTTACTTTTTCTTAAGGGCTAGTTGTTTTTTTACTTAGGGCCTCAAGAAACCTCTAGAGTCTATTGAAGGTATGCTTGCCACTTTAAAACTCGAAAACATGGTAAGTGAAGTAAAATTCTCATCAAGAGCAAATTTCAAATAATGTCTTGAGATTGATCTAAGTCTAAGATGTTGAAATAGGAAAATGCTATTGTCAATGGTGAATCTTTTGAGTACAACAAAATGTGAATATTTTAGCCTGAGGGTGAACGCTTATCATCGTTTTAATTTTTTTTCCTTGTTCACTTGAGGACAAGAAAACGCTTAAGTGTGGGTATATTTGTGATAAGCATTCAAATGATCATATTTTTATATAGATTCACTGTATATTATTCATGTGATTTCAAGTAATTCTTGTATATTGATGCCTAATTTGTGTTAATTATTACTTTTAGGGCACTAGAGGGATTCGAGAGCGAAATAGAAGAAATAGAGTTCAAATTGAAGTTATTTGCAGATTTACTGAAGACATACGGGCATGATCATGACCGTAAGGATCCGTATGAAAGGATACGAGTATGCTTTCCGCCGTAAGTACCTGTATGGGAACTCTGAGCACACACTTCCCCAACATACAGAGAGCTACATGGGGAAACTTACGGCCGTATCCTAAACCATGTAATCTGGGGATAAAGCTTACGGGCACACATACGGCTTTATGAGCGCCTATATGGCTCATGCTCAGAAACAAGTTTACCTAATTCTGTGTTGATTTGAGTCCAAATTGGATATATTGGGTTATTAACCCTGTGTACTAACCTGAACCCTATAAATAGCCAAATTAGGGTTTAGAGAAGGGGGCTTTTGGGATCTTGAATATCATCATCTTCTTGGAGGCTTCCCACCTTCTCTCCATCTTGGAGATTAGGGTATATTGAAGACCTTGGAGCAAAGAGAGGAAGGCAAGCATTGAATGGACATCCTCAATAGTCATCGCCAACGGTAAATGGAAGACTGTTTCTCATTATGATTTTCGTCTTCTCCTCTTTGATTGTGTTAGATTTGTGTTCCCCTTTTATGGGGAACTAACTTGTTAGTTATATGGGCGTGATGAACCTCCAGATTTATTCTTAATCTTGCTTGTATGGATATCTATATTTGAATGAATATTTTAATATTTGAGAACATATTTAATGTTGTGTATGGTATTGATGTTTTATGTTGCTACAACTCTAAGTATCAATCTAGATCTATAGAAGGTGCAGACGATAACATTCCCTCTATGTACCCTAGATCTACTTCAAAAGGTGGGAGTTATAAACATGCCGAGAGATCCGGTGTTTAGGAGAAAGACTCTTTAAAATGTATTATTCACATAACTCTTTCAAGATTATGTGTTCCCTAGAACTACTCACGATCGTAGATTAGTAACTCGCCTTGAAAGAAGGAGTAAAAGCGTTGTAGGAATTCTTGGTCCATATCTCATATTCATTAATATGAAATCCATAGTTGCCCCAATCTATAAATATCCATAGGGGATTCAATGCCCGAGTATCTCCCTTCTTTGATTTTTTATCATTACTATCAAGTTTTCTTAAGCCAATTTCCCTTTAAGCAATTATATTAGAACCATCAACCTTTGGATAGACTAGGTAGCAGATAATTAGATAGGATTAGTGGTCAAGGTCCTTGTGGGTTTGACATCCGACTTTTATTAGTTCACTTTATTACTTGATACGACCCGTGCACTTGTGGTCTAGCATTAGTATCACATAATACACGCATCAATAAGTGTGACAGACGCGCATCCGAGTGGGGAGTGGGACTTTGCTCCGCATACTTCTTTCTCTTATTCCGGGCCTCGGCCCCTATTACGGGCACACCCTCAACTAAAGCCGGGGAACCTACCTCGCGGTCGTCTGTAGCAGGAAAGGGAGCTTGGATTTCCACAAACCCCTTCGACATGCCAGGTGCATGAACTAAGGAAACCTCCGTCTTTGGAGAAGAAGACCTCCAGGACGAAGGATGCGCTTCCATCTTGGACCTCTTCTCAGGTGCAAACCATCCTCTTTATCCAGTCTAGACTTCCGCGAGGAAGACGCCACCGGAGTTGGTGCTTTAAGTCCCTGGAGACCTTCCTTTGCAAGGCTCAGGAGAAAGGCATTATGCAGAACGATCACTGGGCAATCTGCGAAAGTAGGTTAGGGTAAGCGCCCCTCTAAGAACTCGAAGAAAGGGAATGATGCTTACCTCCTCTAGAATGTATTGATGCCACGAGATCCGATTTGGAGAAAGCCTTTCGATGATGGAGTGGGGGGCAGGCCATTAGGACATCCTTCTGTCTTGCTTACCCTTCCGTAAGGGTCAGGTCAAAGTAAGGGTCCAAGTGGGGGAACCCCATTCCGAAGGGACACTCCACTAGCCGCCTCAAGAAGTAAAATAGATGTGGGACATTTACTTCTCCCATTTAGAAGGAGGGTGGCCCAAAAATAGGGTACTTCCTCTCCCGAGAGGCCACATAAACCCAGTTGCTCTTTGAACAAAGATTCCTCTTCAACTTAAAAAGTAGTTGCACCAACCGCGGGGTAAGCTCCATTACAATCCTCTTGAAGCGAATGGCTTGACCACACATGGTTCTCAAACCGTTGGGGTGTACCTTGTCGGGGCTTATCTGAAACTTGTTGAAAACCTTCAGGAGTCTTTCAGAAATCAGGAGTCCAAGCCCCGCCTGGAAGGACTACTGATAGAGGGTGATCTTCGCACAACCAGGATTGTCTGGCCTCTACACGGGTCCCGATAACCAAAACTCAAAGGAGGAGGAACTCCGAAACCCTTCACGAACATTGGTAGATCAAACTCCTTAATCTGGCTAAAGAAAAAGTAAGGTTCCTTATGAGAGGAACCCAGTTCTACTACCATGCTCGAGGTTTCTAGAAACTACCACCAGAAAGGGTGACAGGGATAACGTAGGCATGAAGACGTAAAAGGACTAAAATGAAGAAAGGGGGGACGAGTGGTCAGCGTATCTATACGGTTGGGATACCGCCGTATTTGCCCCATGACAGTATGTCGTCCCGGATGATGACCACTTGGCCAAAGTAGCTTATCAACTTGCTTGACTAGGCCACTATGACGATTCACTTCCTCTGAAGGGGTCCTAGGAAAGCGCGCCCATCATGGCCCAGGCATATCCCATTAATTAAAGCTCGAATAAACATGATGATTCCTACCCTCACTACAAACTCGGCAAATAGAACCAAAACCTTCCCAGCAAGTGGACCCAGGGCACCACTAAGTCCTGAACGGGAGAAAAGGTCAGGGTAAGGGGATAGCTGAAGGGTAGTTAACCTTGGTGAGGTCCCATCATTCTCAGTCCCCTATTTAGAGTTGAATGTAGACAGAACCCAAAGACAAAGCGGCCCGCTGGTTGCCTCGATTCGGCCTGTATACTCATAGCCTAGCTTATCGGGCCTATCGAGGTTGGGAACCCACTGACCCGATACTTGGGGCCAAATATTGGTGGGCAAATTTGGCATTGCACGTGGCGCGAATCGGAAAGACTCCGCACAGGGCTAGCTCGATTAGCAAAAGGGGATAAGCGGAGATTCCCCTTCCTCCCGCTTTTAGGTAGGTACAATTTTGCCAACGGAGGAAGGCGCCGCGTTTGGAAGGAAGCGTGCCTAACAAGGTACCCTATCGGGAAACTCCGCGTTTGGAAGGAAGCGTGCCTAACAAGGTACCCAAGGGAAATGACAGAATCGACGGGTAACTTCAAGGCACCAGTTAAGTTATTTGGACGATCACGCCACCAATGCTAGATCCCTAGAGTACTCTCCTACTCTATTCCTGAATTTTCTTTCCACATACCTTCTCCATCGGACTGACTTGAGCGTCGGAGGGTTTAGGGGGGATGAGACCGTGGACTTCTTTTTTTAGCAGGAACGGAGGTCACCCCAAGTCTCTATATTAGTGGACGGTCGGAAGTGGTGAGAAGCTCCTGTTCCCAACTCCATTTACCTAAACACCACTCATTTTCTCAACTGAACTCTTATCGGAAAGTGGTCCATAAGGTCGTAACTGTTTTGAGCATCAAGAGTTTCTAATGGAAACATATAAGATATAGCAAAAGTCATTAGTATTCGATGCAGTGTTTAGTTTTAAGAGTTTCTATTCTTAATTTTTGAAAAGTTTTTAAAACTGACATTTAATCTTTACTATCACTAGCAATTCTTTATTTTTCCAAGTTTCACTTCTGATTTCTTGAAAAGTCTTCATCATTGCATCATGGTATCTTTTTGTAACTGCATATGTGAACTTGTAATAACAACTCTCAATATGGTTATAAAGTCCGTTATAAACCTCTTAATAAGCCTGGAATTAATTTGACATTTTTGCATAATTATAATGATTTAATGGAAAGACCTATATATCAAATAACCAAAGTGGAGTTTAAAATGAAAATAAAGAGTTTTTCAAAAAAATTTACTTAGCATGGATGACTTGCAAGCAAGGTTTTATAAAGAGAAGGGCTTGAATGAAAATGACCTTCATATGAAGTCTTGATTTGGGGAGGACTGGCATGGATAAGTTTTGATAAGCGTTCAATTGACTATACTATTATACTATTTTAATTCTCATTTTGCATGCTATTTTAGACATTATAGGTCGTCGATACTGAATTTATGTTGATTTTCACTTACAGAAGGGCAAGAGAAAAAAAGGCTTCACCATGAATAGAGGCTAAAACAAGGCACAAAAGAGTGTACACGGGTGCATGCAAGCACGCAAGCACGCGCAACATTGAGGAAACCCGCAGGCAAGCACTCACTTGTGCAATGACACCATGGATTTAATCCTTTTGGCACGCGCAAGAACGCGCCCGTGCAAAGATGGCCATTGGATCTCTACCAAAGCACGAGCCCGCACACGGCCGCGCTGACATCGGTGTAAGATCGTGATCACATTCAGGTTTATCCAAATTTAAAAGATTTCGACTGAAGATCAAACCTAATTTCGTCATTAGTTGAGGTAGAGTTTATACAAAATAACCCAAATTGGCTCTTGAATACATCATTAGATGGCCATATTTGGTCTCAACCTAGCATAATATGTCATCTAAATAGCTCTCTTTTGAGAGCTATCACACCCCCAAACTCGAATTATTGCTTGTCCTCAAGCAATGAAACTTAAAGACATGCAAGTCAATAGCTCAAGTATTTCTATATTTTTGGGTTAGATCTCCTTTGCCAATGAAAATAGATGCAACAAGAAACAATTAGTATGGGGCTGAAGATTTCAAACAAAGTACAAATCATAATTAGATATTCTACATTGTGCATTAAAATTCTACAAGTATAATGTCTTTAGTCAAATTGTATGTCACATAGATCGATACATGCAAGGGAGAATAGAACTGCATAAAAATACAAAGTCCAACCTTTTTATAATCTCCACTAGTGGAAGACCCTACTTCTGGGGTAGGCTATTGCTCACATCTTATTGGTGCTACTTTTGTTCTTTTGATGCATCATTTATTGCTTTGTTTTGTTCTTATACTTTTTTTTATTGTTTGAAAGTAGGGCATCCTTAGAGGATCCAACTTTCTTCTAAGTACAAGAAAATAATAACCTTGATGTAAGCTCACCTGTACCCCCAGTTTCTAGGCACTTCCCTATATGTCAAGTCCTACTAGACTACCAAGAGGTTTATACCCTACCTCTATTCTCCAATGCATATATGTTCTCTATACAACATACAAGTTAGGCTAAGTCATTTATAAAGTGCTAAAAGAAGTTCTAAATAAACAAGTGTATATAAAGATGTGATTTTCCTAAAATTTGGAAAATTCAGCCCTCAATGCTACTGGTGTCAAATGCTCTATAAAATAGGAGATCGACCACTTAATTTTTTATCCATGGGGTGTGTGTTATATACCTTTCCATGAAAAATTTTCAATTAGCACATAAACATAACTGAAACTAGCAAGATATATATATCAAACCACACTGGTTTTAGTACATGAAACCCACCCCCACAACTAAAATAAGTCATCGTCCCTAATGACACAATAAGTGTAAAGATAGAATGAGAGAGAGGAACAAAAAATTAAGCGCAAGTCAGAGGAACACTCCCCTAATGATCGGTGTCCTCCTCGTCCCAATGCTCCACCTCGGGCTCCTCTCTCGGTGCAGCATAGTGGTGAGTATTCCACATTTGTGTTAATTCCTCCTTCTCCTTGAGGATCAATACCCAACTTTTAATCAAGTCTATTACTTGATACAACCCATACACTTGTTGATTTTACGCATCACTGATTGCTCGGTAAAGTGGCTATGAGGAATTACGGAGGACGTGCTCGTTGGTGTTGATAAATTTATTTTCCCTACATATTTTGTTAGGTTAGATGTGGACAATGATGTGGAAGTACCAATTAATTTAGGTCAACCATTTTTGACCACCTAGAGGTTTTCATGATCATGAGGAAGGAAAGATGGCACTCCTTGTAGGAAACAATGAAGTGGTATTTCGGCTCCCATCCACCATGCTCCACACCATGGCCCATGACGACACTTCCTATTGTATAGATGATAAGTGTTAAAATGATCATATTTTTCATACTGAATTCATGTACACTCTGCATGTGATTTGGATTAGTTACAGTCCGTCGGTACTTAATTTATGTTAATTTGCCTCTACAGTGCGTTGCGAAGGCCCTAGGAGTAAAAAGGAAGTGATTCGACGGTAATCGGGGCAGAAATAAGTGAAGAATGATCTACTTGGGCATGTCCATGGTCGTGTGCCCGTATGACATCTAAAAATGAATCCCCAAATTTCACGGGTGGTCACGCACCTGCGGCTCACCCTGTTGGAGAAGTGCTCTAAAGACAATCACCTTTGGCACTTTATGTATAAATTTATTTATTTAATAAAAGGCTTCTTCATTATTTAGATGTTCATTACTATGAATATGATATGAGATCTTAAATCTAATTAATGAAGTCCATGATACAACGCATAGCATGAAGGAAATTATGATAGAGATCATAATGTGCGATTCTTATCATGTGTAATTATGTACGTATTTAAATATCCCTAGTCGAAGGATCAATGAGACGGGACATCATTGATCCATCAAGACTAGCACATGTTATGCTCCTTGATCCGATCAAGCAGTTGTTCTCACAAGCTGTAAGCATGAAGATGTTTTGAGTGAACAGGTGGATGCTTGCTAAGGATAGAAAGTTCATTGGATGACCTACCATGAGTCTTCACATGGTTATCCTATTAAAATGTCAGTGAAGATCTCATTGCAGCAATGGTGTAAATATCCTTAGACTTGAGGTACACAAGTTATCTTGGATATGGATCCTATGCTTTGACGCCATTCCTATGTTTCCCTTCAGGGGTTACATATAGGGTAGTGATTGGGTACAGCTTTGAAGTATTCGAAGGTATTTGGGTAGCTAATAGAGGATTTACCACTCCTAATAGAAGGAGAGTATACCCATGGCCACTTGTCGGGTCATTACTCAGAAATCTCTGGCCAGAGTAACTTGTCATGAAGATCGTCTTCGATGACATAAGTTTTGAGTAATAGATCCCATAGGACGAGGAACTAATACTTGGGCTAGGTGTGACATAGTCAGTCTAGTGGGAGTTGACACATAGGCCATACTCCAAACCAAGTTGGTATAAGATGGTAAAGGACAAATTGCACACTAACATTGGCTGCTGAAAGGTTCCAAGTCAGACCACCTGACTTTCCGGTCAATTGGGGGTCATGATGTATTGCTAGATGCCACTCATGATCTATTTGTAATCAATGGTTGATTATGAATGGCCAACATAACCGGGAACCTAATGGGTCACACGCATAGAAGATATCAATGAGGTATAAAACGGGTTTTTAGGAATAGATCCTCAAACGAGAGAATTAAAGGGAAGAGAAAGATTGTAAGTCGAATTTTATTATAAGTCAAATTTGATTGTAAGTCGACTTTGATTATAAGACAAATTTGATTATATGTCGAATTTGATTATAAGTCAATTTTGCTTGGGAGTCGAATTTGATTATATATCAAATTTGATTAGATTGTTAGCCAAATTTGATTTGGGCTTCAATCAAAGTCCCAATCCGAAACAAACCCTAATCTGATTAGGGAGGCCTATAAATATGTGATACTCTAGGCCATAAAGAAAAACAACAACATAACTTCTTAGTAATTGATAGAGATCAATTGTCTTTTCTCTTCTCTCCCAAATCCTCTCAAGACCTTCCACCATAGCTAGCACTTTGCGTGGAAGATCACCCCGTCGCCTTTGAGGTTGCTTCTCCGATCTTCGCGTGGATCACCGTTAGAGGCACTCCGTCTACGGACTGCTGTGGTTGACGCAACGTCTTCTCGGACTTAGAAAAAAGGAATTCGGTACAGATCTCAAAAGGTACATGCTCTTCAACTTTACTTGCTTGTGTTTTGATAAACATAGGGAGATCCGTTTGGGCTAGGGTTTAGAAAATTTTAATTTTTCCGCTGTGCCATGTATATGATACTTGCTCTTGATTTTCTACAAAACCCTACACACCCCGTCTAGCTAAACCAAGAATTACACCGACGCTCAGGCTCCTGTGGAATTAGCCATCTAGTGTCTCCGCAAATTACAGGGGATTCTACACGCTCGTGGCACAACCCTTCTAACTGGATCGAGGAGCACGCGGGCACTCAGTTGCACGCCTAAACAAGACCATGACTTTATCAGGGGTATACACGAGTACTCATATGCCCGAGGGGTTACCCTTGTGGATCAGGATTTGTGCGCAATCAGACTTACTATTCCTTTTATTCTAGATTCTTACAGCACCTAGTTCAGACCAGACCCTCTTAAACACATGGGGGTCTATAAATACCGGGGGCTAAGGTTTTCAAAGGAACTTCTAATTCAATTTGCCACCCTTGGAGGCTCCCCATCATCCACCAACGTTCATCCATATTCTAGGGCATCAACTCATTTAAGGAACGTCACTTGACGACAGAGATTCAAGGAGAGTTTTATCAATTGTCCTCGCCAACAGTAGAGGTAACGGTGTATAGTTTTCATATGTGTTTTCCTTCATTCGTTGTTGCATTGGATTGTTGTTCCCCATTGATAGGGAACTAATTTTGTAGGCATTTGGGCATTGATGAACACTAAGGTCATATATTAACATTGATTGTGAATGCTAATGGTTAACTAGTTGTTTATCTATGACTGTGATCTATTGAGTGTCATTCATTGAAATTGGGTAGTCTACATAGCGACAACCCGTATTATCCACCCTGACGCACCGGGGGAAGAAGCAAACGCCTCCCCGTGTGCGGGCATGCCTTCATAGAGAGGATTATGAGTGCATCAAGGCATCGGGCACTAAGGAGAGCTACTCCTTCATATGTTTTATTCACATAATTCTTCCAAGAGCTTGATTCCCTAGAACATCATTTGTTTGGGCACTAGGTTAGTACCTCGCCTCGACGGAGGGAGCAAAGGCACATTCGGAATCCTTGGTCCAATCCATCATAACTAGTAACCTTAGTGTTCATCATCTACCTTTATGAGTACCCGATAAAGATCTATTGCCTAGATGCCCCCCTTTTATGATTGATTACACCTATGATTCCATTGCATTCATAAATTGTGTTTCTACTCTTTGTTTAGAATTAGCATATAGTTTAATTCAACCATCACCTTTATTCATTAGATAGACTAAATAGTAGACAAGCAATTAATATTTGTACTCTTAGGTCCCGAGGTCCGATATCCAACTTCTTAGAGTCTACTGTATTACTTGCCTGACCCATGCACATGCGGAGCACGCATTAGGCATATCAAGTTTTTTGTGCCATTGCAGGGAACTTAGTTTTCTAGGAAAATTAGGAGTTTGCTACTTTAGTCATTAGTTCTAGGATCTTTGATTTTTTATCTTTTCTTTCTTTTCTTTTCTTTTTATTTTTGATAAGTGCACAAATATACATATATTTCTATCATATTCACATGCACTTATCCCGCCGTTTTACATCAATTCCTCTATTTTTTTGATCCCTGGGTTTGTTTTGTGATTGAGCAGGCAAAATAGGCACCCAAAACAAAAGGAACAAGAAACAGGATGAAACAAGGCAAAACGAGTTAAAAGAGCAACTCGCAGAGGTGTGCACGACCTCAATACAATTTGGCACGGCCATGCACATGCCCGTGCACCTCAATTAATTCAAAACATGTAGAGAATAAGACATGGGTGTTGGCACGGGCGTGCGTTACATGCGCACAGTTATTCCAAATCAGATAAAGTTCTGTATAAACCCGCCGAAGGCATAGAGTTTGGAGCAACATTAGGGTTTCAGAGAAGATTGAAAGCTGAGAAGACATCAAGCAAGGGAGTCCCCTTGTTTTAAATTATGTCTTTCACTAATATATTTGTTTATGTTCACATTAACATGAGAGGCTAAACCCCTTCGGTAGTACCTCGGACACATGAACCCTAGGATGATTTATTAATTGAATTCTTCTAATTATTGGTTTACTTAATATTGATAATTCTTGTGAGTTTGTGCTTGATTTATGTGATTATACTTTGCATGAGCCATGTTCAATTACCTCGTTAGATTCTAGCAAGGAACATATGTCTCTTAGTTAGATCCATATCTCTTTTATACATAGATCCATATCTCTATTTGTTAGATTACAACTAGGCATAGGTAACAAATTCGATCTACATACCGAGAAATTAGATGTGGCGTCTAGATGGCAATTGTCGAACTACCCAAGAATTAATCAATGGATAAACAAAATTTAGAATGTAGTTATTGATAAAGGAATCTTAGAGGGATTGAGATCCGAGGTGCCATATTTACCTCTTATTGATTACAAATTTGCCAATTATTCCCGATAGTTTCGTTAGGATAACCAACCAATCACAACAACTTTCGTAGTTTTGAACTAGACAATAATGGTAGTTAGTACTAGTTACCTGTCCCTATGGATTCGATAAGCCTACCTTTGGGTACTGTATTACTGGATCGACCGCATACTCTTATGGTAGTTATCGAGCACCTTGTTGATAAGCATTCAATTGACCATATTTTAATATCACTTTCATATATACTATGCATGTGATTTCAATTAATTTTAGTCCATTGATACTTAATTTGAGTTAAATCTTATTTACGGGGCCTTAGAGAGCCTCGAGAGCAAAATGGAAGCAATTCGGCACAATTTAAGGCTTAACACCGAGGTTAGTGAAGCCGTGCGTTTGAGCATGCATCCACAAGAAACCGCATGATAAAGGAAACATTCACGAACACCCGCACCTCTCGGTCGCACAACACATCAGAAGCATATAGATGGATCTTATAAAGAGACGTGAAGCCGAGCGTGCACCCGCACACACCCGCACGAGTGCTTAGAGTGTATATAGTCAAATCTTACAGAGAGCTGTGCGGCCAACCATGCGATCGCACCACAGAGCACATAAACCTGGTGATATAGCGTGCTGGCAACCGTGTGCCCGCACGACCGCCCGCATAATTCGCTATTCAAACGCGACCTGGCCTGATTATGTGGCAGATTTAAATTCGGTCTAACCCGATTAGGACACCATTTATGTAAATTCACATGGGCCTTATAAAGAGGAGATTTTTGGGTTTGAAGAGGGAGTTCTTGATTTTTAGACTTTTGGGCAAATCTACACATCCTGCCAACGATCCTCTCCAACGATGGAGGGAAGGGTTTTTCATATCATGTTTCATTTCTTTCTCTTAAACTTTGTGTTAGATTTGTGTTTCCCTTTGATGGGAAACTAATTTGTTACATACTTGGGCATTATGAACATTTAGTACTTAACTTTTCTTGTATGGATTTCAATATTTGAATGAATGTCATAATATTTTGCGAACCTATTTAATGCGATATATGGTATTGATATTCTACGTTGCGATAGCTCTGAGTGTTTATAAGATTTATGGGTATAGCTAACGAATGCCTTTGATATATAGATCTACTTCAATAGGTGGGGGTTGTGAATACGCCGAGACATCGGGTATTTAGGTGAGAGACTCCTAAGATGTATTATTCTCGCAACTTTTCAAAGAGATAGGTTCCCTAGAATGCTAATGTAATAAGGTTATTAGGTTAGTAACTCCCCTTGACGAAGGGTGTAAAAGCATTGTAGGAACTCTTGGTCCATAAACCAATATTCTTCAAGTAGAAATCTATACTTTCCATTACTTGCAAATATTCAGAGCGGATTAATTCTTGAGTATCTCCCCTTTATGATTGATTACCATAATCATTCCTATCAAGTTAATCTCGAGTCATTTTCAATTTAGCAATTAGCTTAGAATTTAATAACAACCTTTGGATAGGCTAGGTAGAAAATACCTAGACAGGATTAGTGACATAGATCCTTGTGGGTTTGATATCCGACTTCCGTAGTCCACTTTACTGCTTGGTACGACCCATGCACTTGCGGTATAAACATAAGCATTAAGATCAATCAAGTTTTTGGCACCGTTTCTAGGGACCTTTAGGTTACTATGAATACTAGGAGTCAATTAGTTAGTCTTAGTTTAGGTTTTAAAATTTTCGTTTTAATTTTCTGTTTATTCTCTTTATTTTGCTTACTTGTGTTCATTCGCACTTGCTCTTTATTATTTGTGCGAGGAACTGGTACATGACCCGAGCCAATCTTGCGAGTTTCGTGGAAGGAGAGTGAGATCGAGTGAACTCTGAACCGGAGAATTAGAGAACCACATGGCACACCATCAGAGGTAAGTCCAAGGCCTTCTTCAGTATCCGAGAACATCCTTCCTACAGAAGTGAATATGTAATCGAGGGAAACTTCAGTAATTAATAAAAGAGATGAATACTATCCGACTATGAAAGACTAAAGTACACGGGAGAGGAATTCAGTTTCCACCGTCCTCAGGCAACAAACAATTTCAAGATCAAGGCGAGCACCGTTAAAATGATTCAAAATCAGGCCCAATTTGATGGACGCCCCGACGAGAAGCCCCACGCGCACCTGGCACGTTATATCCAAATATGCAACATGTTTAAGATTCATAGGGTTTCCGACAATGCCATCCGCTTAAGATTATTTCCATTTATCCTGAGAGAAGCAGCGCATACCGCTGGCTCACATCATTTCCCGCGGGAAGTATAAGAACTTGGTGGGATATGGTACACAAATTCCTATGTAGATATTTCCTTCTGAGCAAGGCAACCCAAATTAGACAAGAAATTTCTGCTTTCAAGCAAGGTGAGAACGAGTCGTTGTTTGAAGCCGATGAAAGGTTCAAGGATCTGATCAAACGTTATCCACACCACGGTATAGAGCTATGGGCTAAAATCCACACTATACAACTGTATGAACAATCGCACTAGACAGTTGGTGAATGCCGTAGCTGGCGGGTCCTTGTGTAACAAATACCCTGAGGATGCCGAGAATTTGGTTGAAGAAATGGCCAACACTAAGTCGTCATGGTCGGCGAACCCATTAATGTTGGAGCTTGTCCAATTGGCTCGGAACCTCCTCTCGCGGCACAAGTAGCGGAAATATCCAAGAGGTTTGATCATTTTACGTCAGGAGAATCTTCAAGCTCAGTTACAGCTATTTTATGCGGTACCTATGGAGGAGGGCACGATTCATCGCAATACCCTATCATGAGCATAGAGGTAAACCCTATGGAGGAAGTTCAATACATGGGCAACCCAAGACCTCAAGGTGCCCACTTTAGACCTTATATGCCAAATTGGAACCATCCGAGGTTATCCTACGAAAATCCTCAAGGATCATCCACCACTCCGGGATTTAATTCTCTACCTCCCAAGCTTTAACATTTCAAACAAGATCTGGAGTATGTTATAGCTAGATTCATAATGACTGTAAGTACAAAGTTTGAGTCAATAGACACTGCGATGAGAAACATGCAAGTGAGTATCCAAAGCTTTGCACATCAAGTTGGTCAATTAGCTATGAACTCATCAGAAAGACCTCAAGGAAGCTTATGTAGCAATACCAAGGAGAACCCTCCGAGCATTTCAAAGTCATCACTCTTCGAAGTGGTAAGAAGGTGCAGTTGTTGGTCAAGAAACCTAAGAAGAAAGTCACTCAGGTGAAAACTTGTTAACCATCAGAAACCAAGGGGAAAGTTATCGAAGAGAATCATGAAAAAGATAAAGAGGTGGAACAACTACCGATCCCTGAGTATTAGCCTAAAATTCCCTACCTTGATAGATTGTAGAAAGAAAAAAATGATAATCAATTCAAGAAATTCTTGGAAACAATTAAGCAGCTACATGTGAGTTTATTTTTGGTTGATGTGCTCTCTCAAATGCCCAAATATGCTAAGTACATAAAAGAGCTATTAACCAATAAGAGGAAGTTAGAAGGGCTCGCACATTAACTTTGAAAACTTAATGCTTGGCAATACTACAATCTAATCTACCAAAGAAGTTAACAGATCCGGGTTGCATGGTAATTCCTTGCGTTATTTGGGATGGTGTGGAGTAGAGTGCATTAGCTAATTTAGGAGCAAGCATTAATGTCACACCTTAAAAGCTATGTACGAACCTTGGGCTAGGAGAACCCAAGACCACAAGGATGACCTTTTAACTTGCTAATCGTTCAATCAAGCGGCCACGAGGTATTGCAGAGGTGATGAGTGCATAAATATATATATATTCTATCATGTTTGCATACACTCATATCATTTCCTTGCATAGATTTCTCTGTTTTGTACTCCTTTGGGTATTCTTTTGTGAATGAAAAGGTAAATTGGTACCTGGCACAAAAGAAGTGCAAATCGAGATAATTGAAAGGTATTTTATAACAAAAGAACAAGAGAAAAGACAAGGAGATAGAGCTGTGAGCATTCTGAACAAGCTGTAGGGTTCTATAATTTATTCCAAGAGATCAAAGAATCCAAATCAAATCTCCACCATTCATGTTAATGGAAAAGGAGTTAGAAAAATTCAGTCAAAATTTCAGGTCAATCTGAGTTGGTTTAGTCATCAGATCGAATGTTTGATGAAGATTGCGCAGAGCTGAAAAAGAGCACGGGCTGAAGCACGGCCGTGCTTAATTCAAAATCATCCAAAAATGCATTAACTTAATCAAAAAGTTATCCAAAATTAAATCAAAGTCAAATATGGGAAAAAAAATGACCTAGGCATGTCATGTTTTATCCATATAAACTCCATGACGGCAATATCTTGATCATCCTTTGGTAGGGGCTCAAGATCAACTTTTGGCGGAGCAGTCTTGGGTGATTCTCGCTTTGGCGGCTAGGGTTCCAGGGAAGAGTTGAAGGCAGAGGAGAAAGTCCATGAAAGCTTTTCATGTTTATCTCGATGATCTCCTCTTGTATCTTAGTTTCCGTATTCTATAGCATGAGAGGCTAAATCTTCTATGGTGCCTCAGACACATAAACTCTAGGATGAACTTGTTGATTGATTTTCTAATATGATTTAGTTTTGCTTTATTAATTATTCTTGATTAGTGTCTTGATTTTATGTGTTTGCAATTCTGCCGATCATCTATCTCCTTAAGGGACAGCATTAGCCAGGAGTTGTTACCATAATATCCTTGTATGGTTTTCCATACATAAACCTCAAGTCATCTACCCTAGTGGGGTAGAGCATCCACCACTCTCGGTGTTTATGAGGATGATAAAGGAAGGTTAGAATATTACATCAGCCTAGGGATTCATCTAGATAGGTCATAGCCAAACATAGATGTCACGGTGTACATGAGCATCACGAGAGGTCTGGTGTTGCACTGAGAAGTGTAATTGTTACATTGTTTAGAAATCATAAGTAATTAGCCAATAATAAGAATCAATCACTAGCAAGACAATCCTAGGGGAATTATGATTTGTGGTGCCATATCTCCCATCTGATTTAACCTAATCCCCAATTGCTCACATTAGTCTTTTAATTAAGACATCTAACCATACCAATTATCACACATTGTTAGATTAGGCTAGGTAATAAAGGATAATTAGTACTAATATCCAGTCCCTGTGGATTCCACTATCCTACCATTGTGTACTTTACTGTTTGATCAACCCCGTATACTTGCTGGAGATTGTCGCGCATATCTGTGCGTGTATTAGTAGTTTTATAGGTGGACAAGCTCGTATTTCTTGCTTATTTTGTGCTTTTAGACATCGATACTGATGTTGAAGTACCAATCATCTTAGGATGCCCATTTCTAGCTACTATAAAAGGCCTCAAGGATAAGACAAGATGTTACTTAGAATAGGGGATAGCGAGGTTGTACTACAACTTCCAAAAGTAATGCGACACACCGTCGATAATGATGGCATATCCTATTGCGTTGATGATCTTGACCTTATTTCTGACAACTGTATATAGGAGGCATTTGCTATCGATCCACCAAAGGACTAAATGGGGGAGATGGATGACGAGACAGAGAAAGTGGAAGGAAGCAACTGTGAAGTTATGGATGAAAAGACCCTATTAGAGGTCTCCTAAGGGGATGAAAATACCTCTCCGGCTGAAATTTTGGAAGGAAAAAAGACAAGGTGATGAACAATGAGGAACCCGTATTACATACTGAGGTGAAGCACTCAACACATACCGATTATAATGAGGCCCCCATATATTCAAGCTTAGGGTTTTATTATTTAGAAATTGCTTAAAGGGGCAAATGGGGTAGGCCTACATGCCTTCGAGCTACCATGTCTCAAGATCGTGAATGTCAAGCTAGCGACATTAAACTAGCACTTCTTGACAGGCAACCCAAGTTTCGAGTAAGAGTGTTAGTTTTTCTATAGGAATAGAATAAGAGTAATTTGGTTGTTATTTTGAAATAAAGTGCTACAAATTCCTTATCCCCTCGGGAGTTTAAAGGATCCTCAAACTTGGATCTATAGGGTGAGCTTTAGCACTTAAAAGAATGAGTTAATGATAGAGAAAGGAGTTTGGTTGAAGTTATAAAGGAGACCTATTAATCATACTGTATATAGGATTCGTACGGATGAGTGTGCTGTTACACAAGCCCGCACACACAATTCATATGGCCGACCATGCAGGCCCTAAATGAGTTATACGGACCAACTAACCCGCACACCCATTTCATACGGCGCACTAGTGCTAAAATACACCTTGTGCAGACGATCATGCACCCGCATCAACCAGCATGCCGCCGACTTCCCAGTCCACACCCCCTTTAGCACGTATTGGAGGTAGGTGTCCCGTGCGGCGACTACGGACCCGAAGAAGGCATCGCGCCTAGCACACCCAGTCCACCGCTATATCGAGGCCCTCACGAGCAAATCCATAGTGGATAGAGATGATAGTACAGGTCATGTCACCTATACTGACCAGTTGGCGATCTACAGCATGGCTGAGCGAGTCACCGTCCACATCGGTCACATCATTGTGGATTATACTACTTGCCCAGGGGCCTACGCAAAGCTGAGGATGATCTCCGCTGGCCCCTACATCACTATGCTCCTAAGTGGTATGCGTCTACTTGGACCACTACCAAAACCACACAGGATCAGAGTCATGCAGCCGCTCGGCTTCTTGACTCTCATGTCGATGGGGCTTATAGAGTCGATGGGGTTTATAGAGAACACACCTCGGGGATACGTTATAGTATGGCGAGCCCGAGAAGAGGAGCACATTGAGGATGCGGAAGAGCACCCACCAGCCCCTGCACCATTCCCACTAGAGGTCACCTCAGCCGCCGCACCACCAGCTGCTAGTATTGATCAGCAGAGACATGAGCAGATTGTCCGGCATTTAGAGGATCTCAGAGTAGGGCAGCAGACACTTACTTAAGAGCTGAGCCGCATCACGACTAGCCTACAAACAGTTATAGAGGAGCAGGCTCAGCTTAGGGCCGATCATCAGCGTATTTTTGAACCAGACCGACGACTTAAGTCCTACCAAGAGCAAACATGATTGGACATTGGTCAGATATTATATTTGCTCCGTGAGCGCACCACATCGCCAACCCTGCTCGATCCCTCAGAGTCGTCATCTCCATAGGCACACCCATCACCTATCTCATTTGCCCGAGATCCAGACTCTCTAGCCGCACTACTCGAGGAGCCAACAGCACAACCAGGGGGCACTCCACTTGCTATCCGTGTTATTTAAGCTATTACCCCACCCTGAGTGGATCGCTCGTGATTTGTACCACTTATATCCTAGTTAGCAAGGGAGTACACCTACTACACTATTATTATCTTCTTGTTCCTTTTCAGTATGAGACTTCTTCTTCTATTATATTTTTCTCTTGTTATGCGGTTGTGCCTTTTGATCACCCTTTATGCTTGCACGACTATTCAAAGAATGTTATATGATGGTCACCTTCCAAACATCACCTCGGATTCACTCACATAATGGAAAATATAATCAATTAACAGAGGAAGTTTTAGTTTGCCATCTCCCAATTTCTCTTTTTACTACTTTTATGCTTAATTGTTTGTATTGAGGGCAATGCAAAATTTTAAGTGCGGGGATGGGTACACATGTGTAGTTTTTGAAATTCATTGAATAGCTTTATAAATGAATTCATTGCAAATCTTTAGGCGAGGGGATAGTATTCTATGAATTTATTGTATATCTTTTTATGTGAAATACATGCTTAGTGTACACAGATGATGGCATGTTGAAAAATTGTATTCAATTTTGTTTTACTCCTAGTTTGCACAATTTGAGCAAAATTTTTCAATTTTTCCTATGAAACACATTGGACATTTAGATTTTTATATGTTCTCTAGTGACAATAGATAACCCATGATTAAGTTTATTTGATTTAGATTGTTAAGTATTATCTTCAATAGCTCCAAGAGTTTTCGTCGCACTAGCAAATTTCTAGCCCTTGCAAGTAGAGTTGTAAATAGTGAATAATTTTTATACATACAGACTATAAAAATAAGAACCCAGATAGTGCTCCTCTACTCTTGGTGACGAAGAAAGCTAGGGTTTTGGGGTCCTAAACAGAGTGTTCCTTAAGCTTAAAAGACACCTGTGAGCATGAGCGCGTGTTGTATAATTGTAATCTTGTGAGTAGTTGGATGTTCTGGTGCCTGGCTAGTACGTGCATCCACCAAAAAGGGAGATCTACACTTTACTTTAATCTTTGGTCCCCCCGAAAATCAGATCCATTAGGGATGCCCTACCAGGATATCTGTGAAAAGAAAAGAGAAAAGTAAAAAAAAATTGAAAAGAAAAGAATTAAAAGAAAATTTGTTTTTTCTTAAAGGGATAGATAATTTACACTTAGGGCCCTCAAAGAACCTCTAGAGTCCACTGAGGGTGTGCTTGCCATTCTAAGACTTGGGAACATGGTAAGTTGAGTGAAACTCTCATATAGAGCTATGCTGAAATGTGTCATGAGATTGACCTAAGTCTGAGTTGTTGAAATAGGAAAATGCACATGTCAATGGTGAATGCTTTGAGTAGAATAAGATGCAACTACTTTGTAGCTTGAGGTTGAACGTTTATCATGTCTTCAATTTTTATTTGTTTGTTTGCATAAGGACAATCAACCACTTAAGTTTGGGGATATTTTATAAGCGTTCAATTGACCATATTTTAATATCACTTTCAAATATACTATGCATGTGATTTAGATTAATTTTATCCCATCGGTACATAATTTGCGTTAATTCTTATTTACAGCGCCTTAGAGAGCCTCGATAGCAAAATGGAAGCAATTTTGCACAATTTGAGGCTGAACACAAAGTTTACTGAAGTCGTGTGGTTAAGCATGCTCCTTCACGCACTCGCACGAAGAAGGAAACACCCGGGCGAACCCGCACCTCTCAGCCACACAACACAGCGGAAGCATATAGATGGATCTTATAAAGAGTCATGCTGCCGAGCTTGTGCCCATATGAACGCACACGAGTGCTCAGAATCTATATAGTCAAATCTTACAGAATGTTGTGCGACCAACCCTGTGGCCGCACCATAGAGCGCACAAACCTGGTGATATAGCGTGCAGGTAACCGTGCGCCCACATTACTGCCTGCATGACTCACGATTCAGACATAACCTGGGTTGATTGTGAGGCAGATTTGAATTCGGGCAAACCCAATTTGGGTACTATTTATGTAAATTTACCCGGGCCCTATAAAGAGGAGATTTTAGGGTTTGAAGAGGGAGTTCTTTATTTTTAGACTTTTGGGGACTCATCATCTCTCTTGGTGCTCCTATCCCTTCTCCATCTTGAAGATTAGGGTTTCATTGAAGATCTTGGAGCAATAAGGTGAAGGCAACCATCGAAGGGGCATCTTTGTCGCAAATCTACACATCCCATCAACGGTCCTCGCCAATGGTAGAGGAAAGGGTGTTTCATATCATGTTTTATTTCTTTCTCATAAACTTTGTGTTGAATTTGTGTTTCCTTTTGATGGGGATATAATTTGTTAGATACTTGGGCATGATGAACCTTCGTATTAGTAGTTAACTTTGCTTGTATGAATTTCTATATTTGAATGAATATCTTAATGCTTTGAGAACCTATTAAAGTATGGTATTGATATTCTACGTTGCTACAGCTCTGAGTGTCAATAAGATTTATGGGCATAGCTAACGAATGCCTTAGATATATAGTCTGTCAATAGGTGGGGGTTGTGAATACGCCGAGACATCGGGTATTTAGGTGAGAGACTCCTTCAGTTGTATTATTCATGCAACTCTTCAAAAATATAGGTTCCCTAGAACGCTAATGCAATGAGGGTATTAGATTAGTAACTCACCTCGACGGAGGATTTGAAAGCATTGTAGGAACTCTTGGTCCATAAACTAACATTCTTCAAGTTGAAATCCATACGTGCCATTACTTGCAAATATCTGGAGGAGATTCATTGCCTAAGTATCTCCCCTTTATGATTGATTGCCATCATCATTCTTATCAATTTGATCTCGAGTCATTTTCAATTTAGCAATTAGCTTAGAATTTAATCACAACCTTTGGATATGATACGTAGCATACACTTAAATAGGATTAGTGACATAGGTCCTTATGGGTTCGACATCCGGCTTCCATAGTCCACTTTGCTTTTGAGCTCTGGAAATGAATTCAGCCATACTGGCCGCCCGTCGCTTGCGTAGGGAGAAGTAAAAAGGGGACAATACCCTTAGGGCTTTCTCGAAGGCCGCGACGGCAAGTCTTTGGTCTGCCATCGGGACCTCCAGGACAGCGATGTTGAATCTTTGCTGGTAGTCATGGATGCTCTCCCTCTAGATACCCTAGATCTATTTCAATAGGTGGGAGTTATGAACATGCCGAGAGATCGGGTGTTTAGGAGAGGGACTCTATAAAATTGATTAGTCCCATAACTCTTCTAAGATTATGTGTTCCATAGAACTACTCACGAGCGTAGATTAGTAACTCACCTTGAAAGAGGGGTTGAAAGCATTGTAGTAATTCTTGGTCCATACCTCATTTTCATCAATATGAAATCCATACTTGCTCCAATTTATAAATATCCGGAGGGGATTCAATGCCCGAGTAGCTCCCTTCTATAATTGTCTGTCATCACTATTTTCATCAAGTGTTCATAAGCCAATCTCCCTTTTAGCAAGTAGATTAGAAAACCATCCATCTCCTGATTGACTAGGTAGCAAATACTTATATAAGATTAGTGGTCATTGTCCTTGTGGGTTCGACATCCGACTTTCATAGTCCACTTTATTACTTGATACGACCTGTACACTTGCGGTATAAACATAACACACGCCATGCATCATGTTTCATATTATGTTTCTTATCTTTCTCTTGAATATTGTGTTGGATTTGAATTTCCATTTCATGGGGAACTAACTTTGTTGATACTTGGGCATGATGAACCTCCGGATTTATGTATAACTTTGCTTGTATGGATTTCTATAATTGAATAAATGTTTTTATGCTTTGAGAACCTATTGGATATATTGTATGGTATTGATGCTTTATGTTGCGACAAACCTAAGTATCAATCTAGATCTATATAGGTGTAGACAATAATGCTCACTCTATATAACCCTAGATCTATTTCAATAGGTGGGGGTTGTAAGCATACCGAGAGATCGGTTGTTTAGGAGTGAACTCTTTAAGATTGATTATTCCCAAAATCCTCCAAGATTTTGTGTTCCCTAGAACGAATTAATGAAACTAGATTAGTAACTTGCCTCTACTGAAGGGGTGAAAGCATTGTAGGAATTCCTCGTCCATAAACCATATTCATTCATTAGAAGTTCATACTTGCCCCAATTTATGAATATTTAGAGGGGATTGATTGCCCAAGTATCTCCACCTTTATGGTTTTTTGCGCTCATTACTTTCATCAAGTTAATCTTAAGCCACATTCAATTTTAGAATTAAATTATAAATTCAACAACCTTTGGATAGGCTAGGTAGTAGACAATTGGATAGGATTAGTGATCTATGTCTCTGTGGGTTCGATATCCGACTTTGGTAGTCCACCTTATTACTTGACACGACCCGTGCACTTGCAGTATAAGCATAAGCATTAGGCTCATCATCAGTTTTTTGGCGCCGTTGCCGAGGACCTTAAGGTCACTAAGAATACTAAGAGTTTGTTAGTTAGTCATAGTTTTAGGTTTTTAAATTTTTTTTAAAAAAATTTTCTTCATTCATCCTATCTTGCTTACTCTAAACATTCGCATTGCTAATTCTTGTTCTTTCTTGTTTGTTCGAGGAATTGGTATACGACACGAGCGAATCTAGCAAGTTTGGTGGAAGAAGACAACGAGATCGAGCGCACTCTGCACTGACAAATCAGAGAAGGAATTGGAAGGAGGCAGCATATCACAATTTCGAACAACATGACACTGCAATTAACATAAAATGAATGGAGATTGAGAGAAAAACTTCATGCTGAGCAAAATGCCTGACAACAAGCTGCTGTAATGGGGAAGCATGCACAACATGCTTCTCGCGTTGTTGGGAGGATTGTTATAACATGGGGGACCTAGAACATGAATTGACTCCGAAGGACTTAGTCTGGCAGAGGGTGTTCTGGGATTTCAACCAGGAGAAAGAATATTTCCAACAGTTAGATAGTATGAAAGTTAGTCAATTTTTAATAGCACAATCGTTACCGCTGGATCCTTTTGATATTAACAACCAGAAAAATACCCTGGAGTGAGTTTACCGGAAAGAACCCATTCCTATATGTGAAGCAAGCGTAAGGGAATAACACCACCCCCAACCGTTCAAGAAGAAGATTTTGTTCCGACCAATGTTCGGAGGATCAAGAGTTCAACGAGACATCCCTAGGAAACAATGATAGAGAGAGATCTTAGGTTGAAGAACCCCCAGAACTAGAGTTAAAAAAACTGCCGAAGCATCTTGAGTACGCATTTCTGGGGGACAATTAGCAACTACCCATAATTATTGTCGCAAATTTTACCCATGAACAAAAAAGGAAGTTATTACAAGTTTTAAAACGACATAAAAAGGCAATAGTGTGGAAAATCACAGATATTCAAGGAATAAATCTGTCTTTTTGCACCCATACGATCTTAATAGAAAAAGAGCGTAAGTCGTCAGTTCAGACCCAAAGAAGGCTTAATCCGAAAATGCAGGAGGTAGTTAAGGCTGAATTGATTAAACGCCTTGATGCCTGAATCATCTACCCCATTTCAGAGAGTTCATGGGTGAGCCCTGCACAAATAGTACCCAAGAAGGGTGGAATAATTATAGTGCCTAATGAAAAGAATGAGCTTGTTCCCACAAGTACAGTAACAGGATATGGCATCTGCATTGATTATATGAAGCTTAACAACGCCACCAGAAAGGATCATTTCACTTTACCTTTTATCGACCAAATACTTGAGCGATTAGCGGGACATTCCTACTATTGCTTTCTGGATAGGTTTTCAGCCTATTTTTAAATCGGTATTGCTCCAGAAGATCAAGAGAAAACCACTTTCACTTGTCTTTACGGTACCTTCACCTACCGTTGCAACACACCCGCCACCTTCCATAGGTGCATGCTTGCTATTTTTGAGGACTTTGTGGGAAACATGATGCAAGTATTTATGGATGATCTCTTTGTCTTCGGGGACTCATTCGATCTATGCTTACATAATCTGGAAAAAGTATTAGCCAGGTGTGAGGAAACTAACTTGGTATTGAGTTGGGAGAAATGTCACTTCATAGTAAGAGAAGGAATTGTTCTTGGGAATAAAATCTTCCATGAAGGTATTTAAGTAGAAAAGGCCAAGATAGAGACGATTGAAAAGCTACCCCCACACGTATCAGTCAAGGCTATAAGAAGCTTCTTATGGCATCTGGCTTTTATCGGCGCTTTATAAAGGACCTCTCAAAAAATTGCTAGACCACTAAGCAAACTTCTTGAAAAGGATACTCCATTCAGTTTTAATGGCGACTGTCTATCGGCTTTCAACACTTTAAAAGCAGAACTCACTCAAGAACCTATCATGATAACACCAGACTGGAATCTACAGTTCAAACTAATGTGTGATGCCAGTGATTATGAAGTAGGAGCAGTTCTGGGGCAAAGGCAAAAAAAGCACTTTCAACCTAACTATGTGAGTAAAACCCTCACCGACGCACACGAGAATTATACAACAACAAAAAAGGATCTCCTTGCCATAATATTCGCATTTGATAAGTTTCGCTCATATTTAGTCATATCCAAGGTTATAGTCTATACTGATCATTCAGCACTACGGTACCTACTAACCAAAACTGATGCTAAACCACGATTGATTTGCTGGGTCTTGTTATTACAGGAGTTTGATTTAGAGATCAAAGATAAAAAGGAGGATGAGAATTTGGCCGTCGACCATCTATCCCGACTAGAAAACCCACACTGGGAAATACTACGAGATGAAGACATCAACGAATCCTTCCCTGAAAAGTGCCTATATAGCAAACACACGCAGAATAAGGAATTGCAAGTACCAAACGAAGAAGTTTAGCCACCATGGTTTATGGACTATGCTAACTACTTAGTTGCAAAAGAACTCCCTGAGGGTTATACGTACTCCCAAAAGAAAAAGTTTTTCGCCCATCTCAAGTATTATATATCAGATGACCCATATCTATTTTGAATTTGTGCCGATTGATAGCTATTGAAAAGGAACTATTTTAGTAGTCATATATTAATGCATTTAGAGTCAAAAAAAGCATTTATCGAATATATATTCAAGTATTTGTGCTCTTAATGCTGTCAAGTGACCACAATGACGATCTTGCATGTTTATTAGTGATTTACACCTGTTGGAGTGAGACATATACTAAATCAGTGGAAGTTGTATACAACAGGTAAATTGAAGCAAGGAAGAGGTCCACATCGCGATGTCATTGTAGATCACATCGCGATGTCAATTTCTGCCAGAAAGCCAAATTCCCAGAAGAAATCAGATCGCGATGTTCAGTATGAACATCGCGATGTCAGAGCTCATGGAGATGTCAACCTGCAGAAGACATCGCGATGTTCAAAAGTAAACATCGCAATGTTAGTTATGAACAGAGAGCGCTTGGCGAGCTGATAAATCGGATCACGATGTTACTTTTCTATATCGCGATGTCATGTTCCGAAATGATCTAGAATCGATTGGACATCGCAATGTTACTTTTCGACATCGCGATGTCAAGCGCCCAGAATATAAAAGGCAGGTCTGAACTAGGGTTGAGGGGAGGAGGCGGCTGATGGCGACTTCAAGAAGTCCAAGAGGCGATTTTCAGCCCATTTGAGCTGGAGAGGAGCCCATCTATGAGGGGGAACTTCCTAACTCCTATCTTTGTTGTTTAGAACTCTTTCAAGTAGTATAATGGATGTTAGTGTGGATGTTACTCTTGCATTTATTATCTCATTTGTAATGGTAGCTTAAGCACCATATCTAGGGTTGTATGAATGCTATGACTTAATCTATATCATCCTTGGATTTGCCTTGCTAGCTTGTATGTGGATGTGTCTTTGATTCTAGTCTTTGTATTCCTCAATCGTCGAGAGAGATTGAGTTTCATTAACTCCATGCACTATGAGAGATCTAGGTATGAGAGATTAGGGTAGGCAATTCCTCGGTGGTGATAGGGTGTTGCCCTGTAATGCATCGAACACACCATAGAGATATGGGCTTAGATGCATGATCCATAGAAATAAGGTCCTGTAAGATGCACCCGGAGTGCGAAAGCACATACCTTAACATACATACACCCACATCTATATACAAATTAGCATTGCTATCCACGGAGAAAATCACACTAAGTCTAGCATAACATGCAACACTAGGTCAACCAATCAGAGAGTTCAACCCCTTTTACCTTCGAATTATCACAAATCACTCACAACCAACCCAACCTTACACACGCACAAGTTTCTCACACACATTTTCCCTATCTTACTTATAAATAGAAGAATTCATCTCCGTTCCCTTGGGATTTCGACTCGGTACTTACCAGTTATTACTTGCGACCACGTGCACTTGCGTGGGGAGGCTTGAGTGCTTGCACTCAAGGTTTCTGGTCAACACCGATCAAATACTTCGATGATGTGTCCCAGAGAAGAGGGACGGAGAATTCTAAGCCATTGCCATGCAAGACCTATGGGGGGCATTATAGCACTAATAAAACAGTGTAGAAGGTTCTTGATGCACGTTTTTATTGGCCCATGCTATTCCAAGATACCTTAGAATTCATCCGGGATTGCCACAACTGCCAAAGTTTGGGAAATATTTCCCGCCAAGATGAGATGCCATAGAGTTCGACCTAGGTATGTGAGGTGTTTGATATTTTGGGCATAAACATCGTGGGCCCCTACCCGAACTCACATGGGAACAAGTTTATAGTACTCACACTAGATTATGTCGCCAAATGGGTTCAAGCACAAGCATTCTCTTCAAGTAATGCTAGGAGTGTGGTCAAATTCTTGAAAAAGCTATTCTCCAAGTTCGGCACCCCTAGAGCTATTATTAGATACCGAGGTGCTCATTTTTGCAACACCCAACTTACTAAAATCCTCAAGAGATATGGAGTCATACACCAATCTTCAACCCCTTATCACCCCCAAACTAGTGGGCAAGTAGAAGTATCTAATCAAGAATTGAAGCGCATCCTAGAGAAAACAATAACATATCAAAGGAATGACTAGTCCGATAAATTAGATGATGCATTATGGGCATACCGAATGACATACAAGGCACCTAAGGAGAGCATACCATATCGATTGGTGTACGGAAAAGCATGCCATCTACCACTGGAATTGGATCATAAAGCCTACTGGGCTACCCAATTCCTTAACTGTGATCAATCTCTCACAGGGTATAATAGGAAATTCCAATTGAATGAGTTGGATGAATGGCGATGAATAGCATATGAGAACTTAAAACTTTACAAGGAACGAGCAAAGCAACATCACAATAAACTAATTAAGCAACTAAATCAGTTAAAGGATGGGGACAAGGTATTATTGTTCAACTCAAGGCTTTCATCTTTTTCAGGCAAACTACGCTTATGGTGATCGGGAACATTTACAATTACAAGAGTTTATCCTCATGGAACAGTAGAAATTCATCACAAGAAGAAGGGGACATTTAAAGTGAATGGGCAGAGGCGAAAGTTATAATATGATAGCAACACTCAGAAAGAGGGAAGTGTGAACCTTCGATTATTTGACCCTCCTTGAACATAACAAAAAGAATTTCAAACTAGTGACATTAAACAAGCGATTCTCGTGAGGTAACCCAAGTTATGAGAAATCTCTTTTCGTAGTGTTAGTCTATGAGACATTTAGTTGTCATTCTGAAATGAGTGATTAGATCCCCAGCTTCCCTTAAGAACCAGGAAGGAAACCTTAACCTTGATAAAGCATGTTAAGCTCAAAAGCTTAGAAGAACAAGCAAAGATAGATCGAGGTGATAGAATGGGCTACCTTGGAAAATTGACTAAGCCTTATTGCACACTAGAAAGCTTGCGGGTATGGTCGCCTCGTAGTTTCATAACACGCAAGATACGGCCTATCCTATCTGCAGTAAAGCCTCAAGTAGGTATGCTTTAGGGACAAGCGTGCGTCCGCAACTAACCGTAAGGCACTACATACGGACGATCTTACACCCATAAGACTGCCCGTATGTATTGGGAATTGTGCCCCACGTGGACTTACCCTGCCTACCTATTTCTACCCCAAACCCTAGACGCCCTTTTCATTCACCTGTCTCTCTTCCCTTTCCCTCCTCCCCTTCGAAATTATAACCCAACATGGTTCATCCAAGAAATGCCCACCTTCAGGAACTGGAGGCGATCCGCCTTGAGCTTCAACAAGCGTATGAAACAAACAACCAGTTGTGCGAAGAACATCGACGCATCCGGGGCCGAGCTGAACAACATGTTGGACCTCCTTCACGCATGTACTCCCACTATACCACCTCCTTCAGGCACCACCCAGCTCCAGGCCCCCAATCAAGCTAGCGCGAACCATGATGCCACACCTAGGGTGGACAAATCCCCAATCACCACCTGTCACCATTATCCTATCTACCTTGCATTACTAGGCTTTGTTATGTATTAGTGGTCTAGGGTTTTACCTCGTTGCACTATCTTACTTTGATCATGTATGAGCTATGAATTACCCTTCTTAAACTAAATAAACACTTTTCATCTATGATATATATTATGTGATTATGTCTTTTGATCCCTTTTGATGATTGCATATTTATTTATAAATTGTTGAATAATGGCCGTTTATATGGTTAGTAGCAATTGGAGACACTCCTAAAATGAATCGGGGAAGATTCAATTTGCCTATTTCTTTACTTTATTTTGTTCTTATCATTTAGATGCTTTCTTGTTTGCATTGAGAACAATGCAAAATTTTAAGTGTGGTGATGGATACACATGTGTAGCTATGAATTTTTATTGCATATCTTTACAAATTAATTCATTGCAAATCTTTAAGTGTGACGATGGTATCCTTTGAATTCATTGCAAATCTTAGCACGTATACATGTTTAGTGTACACCAATGATGGCATGTTGAAAAATTGTATTTAATTTTGTTTTGCTCTTAGTTTGCACTATTTGAGCAAAAATTTCAAAATTTTTCCTAAGAAATACCTTGGACGCTTAGAGAAAATCTTCATGCCTATTATATGTTCTCTAGTGACATTAGATAACACATGATCTTGTTTCTTTGATTTAGATTGTTAAGTATTACTTTCAATGGCTTCAAGAGCTTTCGTGGCACTAGTTCAAACTTCTAGCCCTTGCAAGTAGAGTTATACATAGTGAATAAATTCTTGTATACAGAAATTTTGAAAATAAGAACCAAGATAGTGCTCCTTTACTCTAGGTGACGAAGTAAGCTCGGGTCTTTGACTCCAAATGAGAGTATTTCTCAAGCTGAAAAGTCAATTATGAGCATGAGCCGTATATGTAGATTGTAATCTTCTGAGTCGTTGAGTACTCCGGTGCATGACCAGCTCGTGCATCCCTCAAAAAAGGGAGATCTACACTCTATGTTAGTCTTTGGTCCCGGGAAAGTCAGATCCATTAGGGATTCCCTACCGGGATTTATGTGAAAAGAAAAGAGAAAATAGAAAAATTGAAGAAAAAAGAACAAAAAAGAAGTTTACTTTTTCTTAAGGGCTAGTTGTTTTGTACTTAGGGACTCAAGGAACCTCTAGAGTCCACTGAGGGTATGCTTGCCACTCTAAAACTCGGGAACATGGTAAGTGGGGTGAAACTCTCATCTTGAGCAATTTTAAATTATGTTGTGAGATTGATCTAAGTCCGAGGTGTTGAAATAAGAAAATGCAAATGTCAATGGTAAATCCTTTGATTAGAATAAAATGCAATTACTTTATAGCTAGAGGTTGAACGCTTCTCATCTTTTGAATTTTTTTTTCTTTGTTCTCTTGCGGACAAGCAAATGTTTAAGTGAGGGGATATTTGAAAAGTGTTAAATTGATCATGTTTTTATAGCAATTCTGTGTACATTATTCATGTGATTTCAAGTAAGTGTCACCCATTGATACATAATTAGGGTTAATTTTCAGTTGCAAGGCATCGGAGAGCTTTGAGAGCGAAACGGAAGTAATATAGGTAAAATCGAAGCAATTCTCAAATTTACTAAAGACATACCGGCTAGCTTAAGGGTGTAAGCACCCATATGAAGCAAGTTACGGGCAAGCCTCTCCCGTAAGAAACCGTAAGGACACTCTGAGCACGTATCCCCCAGATTTACGGAGAGCGTTACGGGCGAGCATGTGGCCGTATCATCAAACATACAACCTAAACATGGTCTTACGGGCAATCTTATGATGTGGTGCGTGTGTTATGCTTATACCGTAAGGGCACGGGTCGTATTAAGTAATAAAGTGGACTAATAAAAGTCGGATGTCGAACCAACAAGGACCTTTACCACTAATCCTATCTAATTATCTGCTACCTAGTCTATCCAAAGGTTGATGATTTTCTAATCTAATTGCTAAAAGGGAAATTGGCTTAAGGACAATTGGTGAGAGTAGTGAGGGTAATCAATCAGAGAAGGGAGATACTGAGGCATTGAATCTCCTCCGGATATTTATAGATTGGGACAAGTATGGATTTCATATTGATGAATATGAGGTATGGACCAAGAATTCATACAACGCTTTCACTCCCTCTTTCAAGGCGAGTTACTAATAAACGCTAATGAGCAGTTCTATGGAACACATTATCTTGGAAGAGTTATGGGAATAATCTATTTTACAGAGTCTCTCTCCTAAACACCCGATCTCTCGACATGTTCATAACTCTCACCTATTGAAGTTGATCTAGGGTTTATAGAGTGAGAACTATCGTGTACACCTTCTATAGATTTAGATTGACACTTAGAACTGTGGAAACATAAAGCATCAATACCATACACAACATTCAATAGGTTCTCAAACATTAAAATATTCATTCAAATATAGAAATCCATACAAGCAAGATTAAGCATAAGTACGAAGGTTCATCATGACCAAGTATCTAACTAGTTCCCCATAAAAGGGGAACGTAAATGCCATACAATCAAAGAGGAGAACATAGAAATCATAATGAGAAACACTCTTCCCTCCACCGTTGGCAATGACTGTTGGCGGTGTCCCTTTAATGCTTGCCTTTCTCCCTTTGTTCCAAGGTCTTCAATATACCCTAATCTCCAAGATGGAGAAAGGGTGGAGAGCCTCCAAGAGGATAATTATGTTCAAGGTTCCAAATGCCCCTTCTCTAAACCCTAATTCGGCTATTTATAGGGTTCATGTTAGTACCCATAGTTAGTAACCCAATATATAAGATTTGGACTCAAATCCACATTGAATTAGGTTAACTCTCTTCTAAGCACGAGCCATACGGGCACTCATATGGCTGTATGTGTGCCCGTAAGCTTCATCCCTACGTTACACGGTTTAGGATACGGTCGTAAGTTTGATCGTGTAGCTCTTTGTATGTTGGGGAGGTGTGTACTACAGCGGTTGCACGAACAGTGTTTACGAATCGTAAGCATACCTCAGATATCCTTATTATTATCACTGAGGTACTACGGCCATAAGCATGCCCATATGTCTTCAGTAAATCTGCAAATAGCTTCAATTTGAACTGTATTTCTTCTGTTACACTCTCGAATCTCTCTGGTGTCCTGAAAATAAGAATAAACACAAATCAAGCATCGATGGGCAAGAATTAATTGAAATCACATGAATAATGCACAGCGAATCGATATAGAAATATGATCAATTGAACGCTTATCACAAATATCTCCACACTTAAGCATTTGCTTGTCCTCAAGCGAACAAAGAAAGAAAAATTAAGAAGATGATAAGCGTTCACCCTCAGGCTAAAATATTCAAATTTTGTTGTACTTAAAAGATTCACCATTGACAATAGTATTTTCTTATTCCAACATCTCAGACTTAGATCAATATCAAGACATGAATTAAAAATTACTCTAGATGAGAATTTCCCTCCACTTACCATGTTTTAGAGTTTTAAAGTGGCAAGCATACCTTCAATGGAGTCTAGGGTTTCTTGAAGCCCTAAGTACAAAACAACTAGCAACAACAACAACAACAACGACAACAACTAAGCCAAAATCCTATACTAGATGGGGTCGGCTATATGGATTCTCTGTTTTAATGTCACTCTCAAATATGAAATAAAAATAAAATAAAAATAAAATAAAATGAAATAAACTGAAATAAAATTAAATAAAATTAAAAATAAAAATACATAAATAAATAATAATAACAACAGATAATTTCTATGAGAGATTGGGATGTTAAAAGCAGAACAGTATCCCTACAAACAAAGCTAAGCTAATGAAGGAAAACCTTTTAGCCGACTTATAGGTAATCCTATACTAGGCGGGGTCGGCTATATGAATTTTTTGTCTCCATGTCGCTCTGTCAAAAGCAAGATCCGGCTCAATATCTAACATACATAGGTCCTTAGATACCACTTCTCTCCACGTAATCCTAGGCCTACCTCTACCCCTCTTCTTACCTTCTATAGCTAAACTATAACATTTTCGAACTGGAACACCCGGGGGTCTCCGGCGTTTGTGGCCAAACCATCTTAAACGCCCTTCTTGTATTTTATCTTCAATTGGTGCAACATGTACCTTCTGTCGAATGTGTTCATTTCTAATCTTGTCCAATCTTGTATGACCACTCATCCATCTTAACATTCTCATTTCGGTCACATTCATCTTATACATATGTTGAACTTTAGTTGCCCAACATTTGCTCCCGTATAGCATGGTCGGTCTAACTGCCATCCTTTAAAATTTTCGCTTTATTTTGTTAAGCATCTTTTTATCACATAACACCCTCGTGGCACTTTTCCATTTCAACCATCCAGCTTTGATTCTATGGGTTACATCTTCATCTATTATCCCATCATCCTGGAAAATGGAACCTAAGTACCTAAAGTTGTTAACCTTAGGCACTACCACCCCCCTAGTTTCACTTCTCCTTTATCTCTCCTACTTAGACTAAAATTACAGTGCATATATTCTATCTTACTTCTACTTAACCTAAAGCCTTTACTTTCTAAAGTGTTTCTCCATAATTCTAGCTTTTGATTTACTCCATCTCTAGTCTCATCCACTAGGACAACATCATCCCCAAATAACATACACCATGGGATGTCATCTTGGATATAACTAGTTAATTCATCCATTACTAGGGTAAACAAGTATGGGCTTAAGGCCGATCCCTGATGTAGACCAATTGATATATGAAACTCCTCTGTATCGCCTCCTACGGTTCTCACACTTGTAAGCGCTCTCTCATACATATCCTTAATAATATTTATATATTTTACATGAATGTTTTTCCTCTCCAATACCGACCAAAGGACTTGTTGGTACCCTATCATATGCTTTCTCCAGGTCAATAAAACCATATGGAGATCTTTCTTCTTTTCTCTATAGATCTCCATCAAGTTTCTTAATAGGAAATGGCTTCTGTTGTTGATCTACCTGGCATAAAACCAAATTGGTTCTCTGACACCTTCGTGATATACCTGAGTCGGTGCTCTATTACCCTCTCCCAGAGTTTCATCGTATGACTCATTAACTTACTACCACGGTAGTTGGTGCAATTTTGAATATCTCCTTTCTACTTATAAATAGGAACCAAAATGCTCTTTCTCCAGTCGTCTGGCATTTCCCCCCCTTTTAGGATAGAGTTGAAGAGTTTGGTTAACCACTCTACCCCCACCTCTCCAAGGCACTTCCAAACTTCAATCAGATACCATCTGGGCCACAAGCTTTTCCAGCCTTCATTTTTCCCAGTGCCTCCTTGACTTCACTAGGCCTGATCTAACGTGTATAGCTAAAGTTCTTTTCTATCGTAGGTACATAAAAATCTGTAAAGTTATCCTCATGACTTGCATTGAACAAGTGATCAAAGTAGTTTCTCCATCTCTCCTTGATTTCCTTCTCCTGTCAAGACCTGTTGATACTCATCCTTAATGCACTTTATTTTGTTTAAGTCTTTCCCTTTTTTATCTCTTAGCCTTGCTATCTTGTATACTTCATTTTCGTCTTCTCGTATCCCTAACTTTTCGTATAAATCAGCTAGAGATTTACCTCGAGCCTCGCTAACAGCTTCTTGGCCTCTTTTTTGCCTTTTCATACTTTTCAAAAACTTCTCCATCCTCAGTTGTAGGTAATTTCTTATACCAATATCTTTTCTCTTTAATAGCATTTTGAACCTCTTCATTCCACCACCATGATTCCTGTGGTCGAGGTCCCAGTCCCTTAGAGACCCCTAGGAGCTCACTTCCTATTTTCTCAATACGATTCGACATCTCCTTCCATAAGGTGTTTGCATCATCTTTCACATTTGTGCCTCTTTCTTCCCATATTTTATCCTTAAATGCTAATTGGTTGGTGCCTTTTAAAGCCCACCATCTAATCCTACTTTGCTTAACCCTCCTTTTTGTTTTTACTATGCCCTTTTTTGTGACATCCAACACTTCCAACCTATGTTGTGTGGTTAATGGTTCTCCAGGTATAACCTTGCAATCTTTACAAATAGATTTATCCCTTCTTGTAACAAGAAAGTCAATTTGGCTACAATTACCCCCATTCTTAAAGGTAATCAAGTGTGATTCCATTTTCTTAAAGAAAGTGTTGGTCAACACCAAATTATGAGCCAAAACAAAATCTAATATAGATTTTCCTTCCTCATTCCTGTTGCCATATCCATAACCTCCATGCACTTGTTCGTAGCCATCACTAAATCTACCTACATGTCCATGAAGATCACCCCCAATAAAAAGCACTTGTTCACTTTGAATCCCTAGAACTACCATATCCAAATCTTCCCAAAACTTGACCTTATCTTCTTCACCTAAGCCTACTTGAGGGGCATACACACTCACTATGCTAATTATTTCTTTTCCCGGCACTAGCTTCAAATGTATAATCTTGTCTCCTACACTTTTCACTTCAACCACTTTGTCCTTTATCTTTGGTTCCACAATTATTCCCACACCATTACTATGCTTGTCCCCTCCATAATACCATAGTTTATAACCTATGTTACCAATCTCTCTAGCCTTGTTTCCTATCCACCTAGTCTCTTGCAAATATACTATATATATCCTCCTCATTTTTAGTTGTCAACTAACTCCATAGATTTTCCTGTCAAAGATCTTATATTCCAACTACCAATCCTAATCCTACTCTCATAGACCAACTTCTTTACTCGCACCCGTCGACTAAGATGCGAGAACCATTGCTCATTTAACACCACATCTGGGTGTCGATGTGGCGAAATTAACTTCTTTAACCACACCCGATATTGATGTGGGAACCCTTGCCTATACTCCATAACACCCGGGCGGCGATGTGATGAAACCCCTTGCTCATTTAACTCTATATCCGGGTGCCGATGTAGCGCGTGCCTAGGTGAGCACGTCCCAACGGTATATATTAGAGAATCCATATCATAAGAGTGACAAAGTTTTACGCTGGCTGTCAACCTACCGCAACCCTCCTCCTTTATCCGGGCTTGGGACCGGCTATGCTCGCATAGGCGGAGTTAAAACAACTAGCCCTTAAGAAAAATTAAAACATTCTTTTTGTTCTTTTCGCTTCAAATTTTAAATTTTCTCTTTTATTTTCACATAAGTATTGATAGAGCATCTCTAGTAGATCCAACTTTTGGGGGGTCCAAGATTAACATAGAGTACAAATCTCTCTTTTTGAAGGATGCATATGCTAGTTAGGCACCGGAACACCTAGCTACTCGGAAGATTACAACTCAACATACACGCGCTCTTGCTCAAAAAGGATTTTCAGCTTGAGGGACATTCTTATTAGGAGTCAGAACCCCGAACCTACTTCATCACTAAGAGTAGAGGAGCACTATCTTGGTTCTTATTTTCATAGTCTCTATGTACAAAAATTACTCACTATTTATAACTCTTCTTGCAAGGGCTAGAAGTTTGAACTAGTGCTACGAAAATTCTTGGAGCCATTGAAAGTAGAACTTAACAATCTAAATCAAGGGGACATACTCATAGTTATCTAATGTCACTAGAGAACATATAATAGTTATAAAGATTTTCCTAAGTGTCCAAGGTGTTTCATAGAAAAATTGAAAATTTTGCTCAAATGGTGCAAACTAAGTGTAAAACAAAATTGACTACATTTTTTTTCAACATGGCGTCAATGATGTACACTAACATGTATGTATTGGTAATGATTTGCAATGAATTAATTTGTAAGGATATCAGTGAAGTTCATAGGACACTATCCCCACACTTATAGATTTGCAATGACTACTATATGTACCCCATCCCCACACTTAAAAAATTGCATTGTCCTCAATAAAAACAGTTGGGTATGTAATTGTTAAGAACAGAATAAAAGAAGATGACAAACTAAAACTTCCCAGATTTAGTTAGGGGTGGTGTACAATTGCTTGAGTGACATAATAGAACATTCATCCACAAGTTTAGAAACAACTCCGCAAGCATTAAAGAGAATCAGAACAATCACATACGAAAAGAATATATAGCATATATAGTGGAGTCTCAACTGACATGGAGGGAGAAATACAAAATCGTAGCAGGGTGAAACCCTTGCTAGATAAACAAAATAAAATAAGGAAAAGTGTGATATAGATCCCAAAAATCTCTCTCAATGTGAACTAGAGGAGGAGGCGTGAGGCGATCTATGTTGGGCTCCCCAGGGTGTTCTTTGGGTGGTGTTCTTTGATGCGTAAGGCTCTGGCGGAGGAGTAAGGTGAGTGGTGTGCGAGCGGTGATATAGAAGAGGTGCGTATAGAAGCTACCGCCGCAAGTGATCCCCTCTGCTTACGCAGCGTATAGACGATATGTCTGACCTCCCAACGGAGTGACTCAAATTGCTCTGTTGCGTCGATTGGCCGCATCAAAAGCCTCTGCTAGCCAGGTGGTAGCGGCGGCCTGCTCCTCCTCTTATGCATGGGAGTCAGAGTCGCGCATACAAGCTCCTGGAGGATAGTTTGTTGCCCGGCTTGAATTGTCTTGAGCAAGGTAAGGATCTGGGATGGGTCATGTTGTTCCTTCGAGGAGGAGTAGCGAAAGATGGTCCCTATAGAAGAAATGGAGCTGGGGCTAGTGACTAATCATTCGTCAACAACTGGGTCTGCTGGGCGCTCGCGTCCGAAAGGCATGTCCCCATGGTATGTTCATGATCAACCCTATTGACTGGAGGGTCGAGAAGCTGAGGGGCTGCATCATGCAGATCCGGTGAGGTTGTTTATGGGGGCCGAGTAGACCCATGCCTCACAACAGATAAGTGATATAGGGTTCAGCGTGAATCAGGTTCAGCTTCTCCAGCGACCCTTGGTGGGCAATATAATCTGCAATGAAGTAGCCGAGGTGTATCGGGACTCGCTCGACCATGCTGTAGAGTACCAAGAGGTCAGGGACGGTGACGTGGCCGATGCTGTCATCCCTCCCTGTTATCGACCTACTCGTGAGAGCCTGAATGTATCGAGGGATCAAATCCTAGAGGTGGGACACCTTCTTCGGCTCGTTGTGCATGCTCGGGAGACCTAAGCGCCCAGCCAAAGTGATGAATGATGTAATGCCGGAGTGGAAGTCGGCGGCCGACTCTGGTACTTCGTCGACTCTATGAACAATTTGTCGGATAGTCCGAGATGGACGGAAAAATCTGTGATGCTAAGTTGATGCAATACGCCATGAACTTGGAAGCGAATGGCGTTCGGGGTCCTGACAGTGAAATGGCTCCTGTTAACCTAGAAGCTGCTGAAACCTCCAGTGCCATATCGCAGTAGACCTGCTCAGAAATGGTGAACGCTCGATCTCTTCCACCGAGCGCGATCAAGCTACAGACCACCTCCTCGATCCCTAGATCACGCAACACTGTCCAGTCGATGTATCGTGTGGGACCAAACTCCTTCTTGGAGAGGATGTTGTAGCGCGCCTAGTAGCGCTCGTGAATGAACTGGGGGCCCGAAGAATAAGAAGGTCGATCGGTCTTCTTTCTCTTTATACCATTACCACCTACTTGCTTTGTGCGGGCCATACCTATAATTAAATAGTAGGGTCACTGTCAAACCACTGCCCTAACTACAAAAATTTTGGATACAAGACAGCATACGGGCAAGCTCACGGGCTTGTGCTTGCCCGTATGGTTGTCATACGGGTGCTTACGGCCGTGAGCTAGCCCGTATGCAGCGCATAGAGCCTACAAGTAGGGTTACGGCAGTAAGATGGCACAACTATAAAATAGGCGAGAGAGTATCTGATAATGGAGAACTAGGCATAGTAAAATGCATCTATGCATGATTCTGTGCAAATGAACTTAAGATGGAGATGAATCATGCATAGGGGAGACCTAAAGCCCTAAAAGGAATTGGTAAATAAAATCAGAAGGGGGTTTACCTTGAGTTTGCCCTAGAGCACTCGAAAAATCGGACTGGGGTGCGAGGAAGAAGAAGAATGGATGAGGGGGGAGTGCTGCTACTTGAAAGAGATGAATGTGAAAGGATGTGTGTGTAGCCCCTTAGAAATGGATGTAAGCTTGATGCACTTGTAGTATGTCACATTGCCTTTTAAGCATAGCATACGAGATTAGATCTTACTGGTAGTAAGCTCGACCATATACTATGTTACGTGGGTAAACGGCTATAAGCAATAGTGAAATATTGGTCATACTGGCACTTACAGCTGTATGTTTGCCCGATCCCTTCGTGGGCTGTTCATTACGATTAATCTCCTTGATATTCCATTCCAATTCATCTAGATTTCCCTTCCTCATTCTCCTAAGCTCTGGAATGTACCCTAGTGGCTCGAGATGGATTTTTATGACAGATTAGAGGGATTGATCATTTATTTCAAAATAACAACTAACTAGTCTAGACTAAACTGTGAAGCCCTATGAAAAGAAATTTTTGAAAGCTTGGGTTGCCTCCCAAGAAGTGCTTGTCTAATATCACTAGTTTGACATTTGGGTTTGCCACTCAAGGTAGATCAAATGCGTGAATCCCCTCATGGAGTTTCCCTTTGAAACAGTTTCGAAACAAGGAGAACCCTAAGCTAGAGTATATGGGAGACTCGTCAATGCGGGCAAGTGATGAATTTCTTGCCTTACTATGGATGGGGGTCTCTTCATTACTCTTCTCCTTGTCTTTTTCATTCCAAAATAATAGTTGGAGAAATAATTTCCCTTGCTTGCTCTCTCCCTAATGATCAGGGTTGCTTTCCAAGACATGTTCTTTCTCATCGTCGAGCTTCCTAAATATTCTTCCAGTGGCTCGGCTTGCAATACTTCTTGAATGCAACTTTCGGAGACAGGTTCAAGGTTATCAATGAAATAATAGGTATCATCATGATCAAGTATACGCAATATGGCTGCAGGAAGCCTTAATTCTACTATGCTCTCACCCATTCTCAAAGACATCTTTCCTTCAGTGTATCATGTAAGGCTTTTGCAGTAGCCAAAAATGGTCTTCCTATGATGTTGGGTACTTCAACATTATCGTCAATATCCAACAATACGAAGTTAGCAGGGAACACAAGCTTATCCACTCTTACTAACATATCTAATGTCATTCCTCATCGTTTCTTCATTGATCGATCAGCGAGTTGAATAGTCATTTTGGTGGTATCGGGTTCTCCTAGACCTTGCTTCATAAATAGCTTGTAAGGCATCACATTGATGCTAGCGCCTGAGTCTGCTAAAGTACTCTCCTCCACACCATCTCTAATAACACAAGGGATTACCATACTACTTGGATCCTATAACTTTCTCGATAGGTTGGTTTGAAGAATTGCTGAGTATTGAGAGTTCAAAATTACTGTTGTGACTTCCGCCAATTTCCTCTTGTTGGTTAATAGCTCTTTCTTGTACTTGGCGTATATAAGTATTTAAGAAAGTACATCAACAAGAGGTAAGCTCACGTGCAGTTGCTTAATTGTAGGTGGCGTTTGTTTCACTGGTTTTGCAGTTACAATGTAACTTGAGTTACGATGTAATTACAAAACCAACGTTTGTTTGGATGTAACTTGAAACTCAGTGTAACTTGAAATACACCAAGTGGTGTATTTGGTCTTACATCCAAATTGGTTGTAAGACCAAATACATCACTTGAGTTACGTCACATGCTATGCATGTGACCTTCTGATAATAAAAAAACACTACCTAATGTTATAATCATAATAATCACAATCATATTATTATTATTATTATTATTATTATTATTATTATTATTATTATTATTATTATTATTATTATTGTTTTACTATTATTATTATTATTATTATTATTATTATTGTTTTATTATTATTATTGTTATTATTATTATTATTATTATTATTATTATTATTATTATTATTATTATTATTATTATTATTGTTTTAGTGTTATTATTATTCTTATTATTGTTATTATTATTATTATTATTATTATTGTTATTATTATTATTATTATTATTATTATTATTATTATTATTATTATTATTGTTGTTTTATTATTATTATTGTTTTTATTATTATTATTATTATTATTATTATTATTATTATTATTATTATTATTATTATATTATTATTATTATTATTATTAGTATTGTTGTTGTTGTTATTGTTATTATTATTATTATTATTATTATTATTATTATTATTATTATTATTATTATTATTATTATTATTATTGTTATTATTATTATTATTATTATTATTATTATTATTATTATTATTATTATTATTATTATTATTATTATTATTATTATTGTTTATTATTATTATTATTATTATTATTATTATTGTATTATTATTATTATTATTATTATTATTATTATTATTATTATTGTTATTATTATTATTATTATTATTATTATTATTATTATTATTATTAACTTGAAAGCCAAAAACATGTTTTCAAATTCCAGATTTACAAATCCCTCCAACCAAACACAAATTCCTGTAATACAGTATTTCCAGTTACACCTAACCAAACACCATATTTAACTGCATTGTATTTCGAAATACATGTATTTCAAGTTACAATGTAACTGTAAATCAACTGCATTTCCAGTTACATCTAACCAAACGCCACCTAAGAATTTCTTAAAATGTACATTGTCCTTTGTTTTCTTCAATCTTTCAGGATAGGGAACCTTAGGATGGTATTCAGGGATAGGTGTAACACCCTTATCTCTTTCAGGACTCAAATGTCACACCAGCCAGATCTAGAGAATGAACACCAGACCTAAGGCTGTAAACTGCTAATGAACTATGAAATTAATAACATGCGGAAGGTAAATAAGCAAACATATTATAACATAATCCTCAAACGCTAGATATTGTTTAATACATCACCAAATAAAAATATTGTCTCAAACATAAAGTCTCACAACACTCATAAATAAGATAACAGGACTTCTAGACGCAGAGTCAGAGCCAGCTACAGTACATCTCCACTAACTCTTGGTCAGACGACCCTCTATGTGTTCTCCTGTCTAATGTCCTGCAAACACAGTGTCAAAGAAGAGGGAAATTTGAGCTCTGAGCTCTGTAAGCAAGCAATGTGTCCGGCTGGTTAATCTGTACCCGTGTAATAAGTAAAGCAGTAAAGGAAATCTGACGTATAAAAATATGAGTAGAAAATACTGAATGAAAATACTGAAAACTGAACTGAAAACTGAGCAAGTAAATGTTGATCACTGTATTCGCTTTTAAATGCATATCTGAGATTCTGTTTCTCTGTCTTGTGAATTAGATAAGAAACCGACATTCCCCCTGGGTAATCTGTACCTGTGCCCTCTCTCTCTCTCTCTCTCTCTCTGAGATGAGCTCTATCACTAGAATGCGAGGAATGCGACATCATCTGATAAATTCAAGACTAATTTCTCTGACTACACATCTACTTCAATACTGTATGGCCAGTGACCAACAAGTATATCTGATACAAGTGGTCGATAATATATATGTACACTAAGCATCCGAAAGGATGGAAAGGGGGTTTTGATTTTTATAAAAATGGAAGTATTTTCAAAACAGATAGTTCGGACTTAAATCAGAATTTAAATCACCCCTCTCCTAACTCAGTGTCGTACTCTCTGGCTCTACACGAGCCACCACTGGTCTATACAAGTATATCGATAGAATGTAATCTATCTGTATCTGTATTTGTTTCTCTTTTCTGTTACTGAGTACTAAGCATGAAATGGGTTTATAAAACTCCAGAAACTTTCATAAAACTCCTAGTTCATGCTTTTCAAAACTGAAAACTGTATCATATAAAAATACGGTAAAACACATGAAACTGTACAGGTAGATTTCCCCTCACCTTAGTCTGGTTGAAGCTTAAATCTGGCTTGGTCCTTCGGCGACGGACTTGTCTTTGCCCTTACCTGATAGTTGAAATAGGCAATCTATAAATACGGAGTCCGTATTCTTGACTCGTACTCTAGTATAAACTAAATAGAATACGATGAGAGTACGAAATTAACTTTTATTACTAACTATTCTCATTTTTATCATTAACATAATTTGGTAAACTTAAGCATGTATTTCATGAAAATTAAAGGGCCTCTAACATGCTTTCCCTGAGGTAATGACTTGCTAGAAATGATATGAATAATCTAAGGGAACCGACGAAATTTTGGCAGCACCTCCTTTGTTTTAGGGCTTAAATTCTAATATAAACATTCATCACAACAAGAGCTAATATTCATGCCTACACTAAGTCCATCTTTTATACATGCTCTTCATCCATCCAAGCATACAATTGAACATCATCAAGCCCTTAATTTCATAACCCTAATTAGAGTTTCCCCAATTCATCTCCCAATTAGCTAATAAAATGAAGTTCTTCCATGGATGCTCACAATAGGGGAACGATCGTCGGCGTGGGCTGCAGGACGGAGGAGCACCGACAACGGGCGGCCGGCTGCTTCAAGCGTTTAGCTCCGTGGCATTTGTCTAGGGCGCCCTGGTTGCGCTGGCCGGTAGCACGGCCAGACGGCTCTAGCCGGCGGGCGCCGGACCGAGGGTCGCTATGCTGATTAGGGCTGAGACTACGGCCAGGCTGACCGGGCGGCTGGCCTTCCTCACCTACGGCTGGCTAGTCGAGCTTCATGAAAGCAAGAGGGATAGAGGCGGATGCCTCTTTGATTTCAGAACGAAAGAGGGAAAGGGAGAGAGAGAGATGAATTCTTTTCTCTCTCTCTTTCACTCATCTGTGCTTTATAAGAGTAAGTTTTCTTTTTAATTAAATTTATTGTTTTTTATTTAATCAAATCAATATAATAACTTATCTAATATATTATATTTCATTTAATTAACTTATCTTCACAAATATCTTCACTACAAGCCGACCGACTTCTCGTCGATCCTATCTTCTTACTGTGCCGTCACGAGGGCGACTCATGGTATTCCCTGGCTTGTCTCTATCTCAGACCGTGATCCTGAATCCTGTGTTAGACGCACCCCAGCCGACACGGGCCGACCGTAGTAGCATCACGGGTCGTCTCTTCTCCTGACCCAGATCGTGAATCTCGGCTTTTGACTCGGCCAGATCTACTTTATCGGGACTTTAATTCTTGTCCGATATTCCTACTAAATTAATCTGGATTAATTAATATTTAATTAATTTCTGGTTTAATTAATCTAACTCGGCCGACTATCCATCTCCAACTATTCTATATAACTCTGGCCTGGCCCAATAAGGCCTCTCTCGGCCCTTTAGTTGGGAGAATGGATTTCGGTCCATTTTATTCTAATTTTCCTTGACTTCGAGGTTAATAATAATTAATCTGATTTAAGTTAATTAACCTCATTTAAAATTTCAAAAATTTACTTAATTTTACTTAGGAAATTTTGGGATGTTACAATAGGTGTCGTTTCTATTCACTTATCCTTCGCTTGACGCTCTTCAGCCACACTCTTATTGGTTCCCGATGATTTACCCATTTCTAACCTTAGTGGTAACCTTGTCAGGGTTTTTGACTAACATCTCGACTTCCTTACCATTCCTGAGTAGGATAGCCTTCAAATCCCTATGGGAGTTTTCCTTGGTGTAGCTTGGTAGGCTCACTTGGGGCCTTTCTGATAAAATTCTAGATAATTGCCAAATTTTGTTTGATAGACCGTGAATGCTCGCTTGCATGTTCCGCATCATAGCATCTACCAATTCAAATTTTGAATTTGTGGTAATCATGAACTTAGTTAGAACGTCCTCAAGGTTTACTTTGGATTATGGAGGTCTTGGAGCTAAGGAGTTAAATCCCGAAGGGGTTGCTGATCCTTGGATATTGCCATAGGACAATCCTGGATGACTCCAGTTAGGCATATAATGCCAAAATTGGATCCCTTGGGTTCCTTGCTTGACCATATATTGAACTTCCTCCATGGGGGCTACTTCCACACTTGCAATGGGCATTGTGATGAATCATGCCCTCCCCCACAAGTGCCGCACGAGATGATAGCAAATGAACTTGAAGATCCTCCTTATGTAAATTGGTCAAGCTTCTTTGAGAGTTCAGCCACCTGTGCTACAAGGACGAGGTTTTGATTAATTAACTCCAACTTTGACAAGTTGTCTTTCCCTATGTGCCCAAGCTGATTCAAAGTTCGCTAAATCTTCTAGTAGTTTCTCGGCATCCTCGAGGTATTTGTTTCCTAAAGAACCTCCTGTTGTGGCATTCACTAATTGTCTAGTGCGGTTGTTCAGCCCGTTATATAGAGTGTGGAGTTTTGCTTACGGTTCCATGCCAAGATGTGGACAACGCCTAATTAAATCCTTAAATCCTTCATAAGCGTCGAACGACGACTCGTTTTTACATTGCTTGAATGCAGAAATTTCTTATCTAATTTGTGATGCCTTACTTGGGGGAAAATATCTACTTATGAATTTATCTAGCATATCCCTCCAAGTTCTTATACTCCCTGCGGAGTGTGAGGGGAGCCAACGGTATACTACTTCACTTAAACTAATTGGGAATAACCTCAAGCAAATGGCGTAATAAGAAACTTCATTAATCTTAAACATGTTGCAAATTTGAATGAAGCGTGCCAGATGTACGTGAGGGTCCTCGTCAGGGCGTCCATCGAATTGGGCGTGATTTTGAATCATTGGGACTGTGCTCGCCTTGGTTTCGAAGTTGTTTTCAACTTTAGGTGGTTGAACTGTTAATTCAAGCGAATGGCGCCATCGAAAACTCCATTAATCTTAATCATGTTTCTATAGCAATTCTGTGTACATTATTCATGTGATTTCAAGTAAGTCTCACCTATTGATACTTAATTAGTTTTAATTTTCAATTGCACGGCATCGGAGAGCTTCGAGATTGAAACAGAAGTAATACAAGTCAAATCGAAGCAATTCTCAAATTCAAAAAAGACATACGAGCTAGCTTACGGGCATAAGCACCGGTCTGAAACAAGTTACGGGCACTCTGAGCACACATCCCCCAGATTTACGGAGAGCGTTACGAGCGAGCATGCGGCTGTATCATCAAACTTACAACCTAAAGACGGTCTTATGTGCAGTCTTATGATGTGGTGCGTGTGTTATGCTTATACCGTAGGTGCACGGGTCATAGCAAGTAATAAAGTGGACTAATAAAAGTCAGATATCGAACCCACAAGGACCTTGACCACTAATCCTATCTAATTATTTGCTACCTAATCTATCCAATGGTTGATGATTTTCTAAGCTAATTGCCAAAATTGAAATTGGCTTAAGAACACTTGGTTAGAATAGTGAGGGCAATCAATTAGAGAAGCGAGATACTGAGGTATTGAATCCCCTCCGGATATTTATAGATTGAGGCAAGTATTGATTTCATATTGATGAATTTGATGTATGGACCAACAATTCCTACAACGCTGTCACTCTCTCTTTCAAGGCGAGTTAGTAATCTACGCCCGTGAGTAGTTCTAGAGAACACATAATCTTGAAAGAATTATAGGAATAATCCATTTTACAGAGTCTCTCTCCTAAACACCGATCTCTCAACATGTTCATAACTCCCACCTATCGAAGTAGATCTAAGGTATATAGAGGGAGGGTTATCATCTACAACTGCTATAGATCTAGATTGACACTTAGAGCTATCACAACGTAAAGCATAAATATCATATACGACATTCAATAGTTTCTCAAACAATATAATATTCATTCAAATATAGAAATCCATACAAGCAAGATTAAGCATAAATCTGTAGGTTCATCATGCCCAAGTATCTAACAATTTAGTTCCCCATACAAGGGGAACATAAACCAAATACAATGAAAGAGGAGAAGATGAAAAAAACAATGAGAAGCACTCCTCCCTCCACCGCTAGCGATGATCGTTGGCAAAGACTGTTTACGGAGTCCCTTCAATCCTTGCATTTCTCCCTTTGCTCCAAGGTCTTCATTATGCCCTAATCTCTAAGATGGAGAGAGTGTGGAGACTCTCTAATTGGATAATGATGTTCAAGGTTACAAAAGCCCCTTTCTCTAAACCTTAATTCGGCTATTAATAGTGTTTAGGTTAGTACACATGGTTAGCAACCCAATACATAAGATTTGGACTCAAATCAGCACAAAATTATGTTAACTTGCTTCTGAGGGCGAGCCATACCGACGCTCAAACGACCGTATGTGTACCCGTAAGCTTCATCCCCAGGTTACACGGTTTAGGATACGACCGTAAGTTTGACTGAGTAGCTCTCTGTATGTTGGGAGATATGTGCTCAAAGTTCCCATACGGGTGTTTACGGCCGTAAGCATACCTGTATCCTTATCATACGGGCGCTTACAACCGTAAGCCTGCTCATATGTCTTTATTAAATTTGCAAATAGCTTCAATTCTAGCTGTATTTTCTTCTATTTTACTCTCGAAGCTCTCTAGTGCCCTGAAAATAAGAATTAACAAAAATTAAGCAACGAAGGTCAATAATTACTTGAAATCACATGAATAATGTACAACAAATCGATATAGAAATATGATTAAATCAATGCTTATCATCTTAAGCCTATAAGACAGCCTGTATGCCTCGCGCTCAGACGCGACCTGACCCAATCTAGTTGCTGATTTGAGTCAGGATATGACTGATTGGGCTTGGAAGGAGGTGTATTAACTTGATCCCAATAAATAGCTGATTTAGTGTTTAGAGTAAGGGCTTTTTGAACATGAACCTCATAATCCATCTTGGAGGCTCTCACCCTTCTCTCCTCTTTGGATATTAGGGCACCATTGAAGATCTTGGAGCAAGGAGAGGAAGACAAGCATCGAAGGGACATCGCTAACGGTTATCACCAACAGTGGAGCGAATGGTGTTTCATGTCATGTTTCTTATCTTTCTCTTGAACATTGTGTTGGATTTGAGTTCCCCTCGATGGGAAGCTAACTTTGTAGATACTTGGGTATGATGAACCTCTAGATTTATGTTTAACTTTGCTTGTATGGATTTCTATAATTGAATGAATGTTTCTATGTTTTGTGAACCTATTGGATGTATTGTATGGTTCTGGAGTTATTGTCTACACCTCCATAGATCTAGATTTACGTTGCGATAGCCCTAAGTATCAATCTAGATCTATAGAGGTATAGATAATAACGCTCCCTCTATATAACCCTAGATCTACTTCAATAGGTGGGGGTTGTGAATGCGCCGACAGATCAGCTATTTAGGAGAGAGACTCTTTAAGATTGATTATTCCAACAATTTTTCCAATGTTATGTGTTCCCTAGAACGAATTAATGAAACTAGATTAGTAACTTCCCTCGACAGAGAGGGTGAAAGCATTATAGGAATTCTTGGTCCATAAACCATATTTATTCATTAGAAGTTCATACTTGCCCAAATTTTTTAATATCCAGAGGGGATTCATTGCCCGAGTATCTCCCCTTTATGATTGATTGCCTTCATTACTTTCATCAAGTTGATATTAAGCTACTTTCAATTTTAGAAATTAAATTAGACATTCAACAACTGGTGCATAGGCTAGGTAGCAGACAATTGGATAAGATAAGTGATCTAGGTCTTTGTGGGTTCGATATCTCATTTTCATAGTCAACTTTATTACTTGACACAACCCGTGCACTTGTGGTATAAGCATGAGCATTAGGCTCATTATCACCCTTCTCAGTGTCGGACCCTCCAACAGTTCCTCCTCAAGACTGTGCACATATGATGCCGCACACCGACCCCCCCTCAGGGTCGAACCATACATCGTCTCCTCTCAAGGGTCGAAGTCGCAGCCGAACTTCCTTTCTCTTGGCCATGCCCTCTAGATGTAGGAGATCCGAGAAAAACCACGAGTGGGCGACCCCATAAAGGAAAACTGCAAGTGAACAAAAGAAAAACGATAAAGGACACGTAGAACACTACAAGTAAGTCCTTAATTCCCAAAACTCTCTTATTCATTTAACAAGGGAAGGAAAAACCCTAGCAGTGGCGATACATGCAAACATAAATACAAAGTTAGGGCGAGAGGACCCAGCATGCGCAGAGCGGCCTCCAAGTCTAGCGAAAAAGGATCAACTTCAGGGTACTCGTGCATAACCTCCAGACATGTATGGAACTCTTCCTCCGCCGGACAATGGGGGGCCACAATTTGCACCCTATGAGCCTCAAGGGAAGATCGGTAAGCGCACATACCTGATTCTCTACCGTCTGAAGAAGAAGCCAGTACACCCCGGACTCCTTATAGTTCGACACCGCTCGCTGACACGCTTACTCCAAGGCCGCTTGCCGCCCCCTCTACACCAGGTCCAAATCGAATTGGGTTAACAAATCAACCGAATTGCCCAAGGTTAATTGGGCGGTGATGGCGGCTTTCTCCCTAACTGCTTGGGATAGTAATCCCTCCAAAAACTATATGGCATTCTCCTTCTTGACCAGGTCAACCCGGGCCTCTGCAAGATGGGCCTCAACCCGCCTAAGAAGGTCCTCCAGTAGTTCTGGGCGCCCCCCTGACTAGTCCAGCTTGTATATCTCACGAAGACGTGCCGCCACGACACCACTAAGGACGACAACCTACACCCTATCGCCCAAACAAAGTTAGTGAAAGGAAGGAGAGGCAAAAAAGAGCCGAAAAAGAGGGAAAGGGGGTGCACATACCTCAACCCCGATAAAACTCACTCGAGAAACAAGGTCCCTTTCACCAAAGTGGCTTATCCACCCAAGCACAGGGCCCCGTTATACGCGGAGCAGTTCCTCGATAGCATAGGAAGGATCGCTAAGTGGGTCCAACTCGCCCATCAAAGTCCCTACTTTGCTCAAGCCGGGGGAGAGGGGCCCCTGTGGGTCAAACCCCTGGTGGGTTATGGAAGGAGCGTTAGATGGAGCAAGATGAATAGACGGATCCACAGCATGATGATGTATTTGCTCAGCGCGATGCTTCCTGTCCATCTCTCTTTGTCCTTGGGTATTCGTGCTAATAAGAGGTGGGGAATGCGCTTGTGGGTGCCTCAATGCCCGCCTTTGTAACAGTAAGAAGGTGAAGCTGAACAGACGCAACCTCTCGGGACTAACGCCTTGAAATCGGTCATCCCAAAGGTCTTCATTAGGGGTAGTTTGCAGAAAAGTACCCTCGAAGAGCAAAAAAGGAAAAAGTGAATAGTTGAGTACAAAGGAAAGAGTCTTTCTCTTTATTACAAAAAGTTAGGGTGTGTCAACAAAATAACCACAAGGGTGAAGTGTTACACGGACGTCGATCAGGGTTGGTGCAAGAAGAAGGGACTTCGAGAGGAAGCGAGACAGGTCCTACTATCCCAGCCCCGAAACAGGGAAGTCCATCACTTCTCATCCTCAAACATTACGGGTTTGTAGTCCTACCTCGAGTACGGGGTTGCCCACAAGATTGGGACGCCCCAATCGCCCCCGCATGTGACGAACACAAATCGGGACTATAACTCCGGAAGCTTGGGAAATATAAAGGAAAAACCTGACCCCTCCTCTCGGCAAAACAAAACCACTCCCCAAGGGTTTGGAGCAGAATAAGCTGACGTAAGGAGAAAGCGAACGTTAATGAAGAACGATTATGAACCAATAAAAAATCCTCCAACTGTAGGGATGAAGTTGGGAAAGGCGCACCTTATGGAAATTGAGTACCTCAAGAATGAAGAGGTGTAAGGGAAAGTGGAGACCTTCCCCGAAGAACTCAAGGTACACTGCAATTGCCCTCGGAGGGGGGCGATTGGCCCTTTCGGAAATAGAAGGGATTCCATACCGAACGGGAGGAGGAACGTCGAAATGCTCCCCTAGTGGAAGAAATCAAGGTCCTTGACCCGGCCAGGGAAAACCTTAGCAACCGAAACCTTCCCCTCCGAAGAGGAAAAGCTTCCTTCTATCTCTTGAAGCTTCGCTAACGGATGGGACCTCGGAAGCTGGGAAAAGAGGGCGCCCTTCAGAGGTGGGCTATGGGAAATCCGGTAAATCTCGCCTGACTGCCGGCCAGCATCTGTTCTATAGCCGACGCGTGGACCTCGGGAAGCGAGAAAATCCCTCCTGGGAGGAAGACATACATTACTCCCCAAGCCGCCTAGAGCCAAAAGCGAAGGCGCCAGGCTTGGACAATCGAGCAAGGATAGTATACCAGTACAACTCCCAGGAACCCATTTCTGTCAGCAACGCAAGGGGAGAAGGGAGCAGGGCATAGGAGGCCAGCACGGCAAAGCATATAGGGATACGAGAGGTATAACTGCTGCCCCAAAAAGTATTACGGACGGATAAGGAATCAAAAGTAGTTGGGAAGTAGCAGTTTCATGAGAAGTTTCATGAGAAGAACTAGCGGAAGAAGATGCACTAGAATCACTAGCCATTACCTTAGAAGAAAAAGGGGTGAAAGAACGCAGAAACTTTAGGAACAAAGATCGCCGATGAAGAAGAAGTCTTAAAAGAAAACACTATCTCGAAATAAACCTTCTCCGCCTGGTTATATGAAAGGAAGATAAACCCCTGGCCGTTAGATCCCAACACTATAATCGGACCGTTGAACCAAAACCCTCCAAATCCGGATGGTTCAGATAACCATCATTATTTCTCCTTAAATGATTCAAAATCCCACCCTAAACGTCAGCATACAAAACACCGCCTGACACACATGGGAAGCCGCGCCCATCATGATGTTGATAAAGCGCACGCCGCGCACGTCGCGGCACCTTCTCCTTTTAATGTGAAACAGTATGAGAAACACGTGTCTCCCTAGGGAATAATAGGCGCTGTACAATATAAAAATAGATCTAATACCATGAAAGACAAAACACATATCCCAACATAGGATCACCAACGATTATTTCTTGAAGAAATCAAAGACTTTATGAACAAAACGATGCTTTATTTATTCATAATATTTATGACAAAAACAGTTACATTAGACCCGAACCATAACAAACGCTAGTACCAGTCGGAATTCTCCTAGTCGATAGATCCATCCGATGACTCGCTCGGATAAGATTCTGAAGAGATGCACGGACTTCCACAACCGTCGTTGTCCTCATCATCGCTAGGAAACCCCGGCAAAACACGTGGGCGAAGATTGGGGTCCACTTCTTTGCGGCAGGAATCACTTCCGAATATTTCAACTTCGAAGCGCATGCCCCCTGCATAAGTAATAACTAGAAGATCCCCCGCCTCAACATCGTGATCAACATGAAAGATTTCCCACCCTTTCTCAAAACAGATCTCACCTGTATCCTAGTCAACAGCCAGAAGAGACTACCATACGTAGTCGTTCGGACTTACCAAATGAATGACTCCAGCCCTCAAGCCCTCTAGATGTTCATAAAAAAAAACTGGAATTCACAAATGACGAGAAGAAAGAGTGAAAGTGAAAAACTTGAAAAAAGATAAACGCTGAGGAAGAGCCATTGTACACGATGAGAACGGAATAGATAAAGAACACTATCCATACAAGCTCCTTAAATAGAAAAACCTATTGACACTATAGGCGAAAACTCTAGAGAAAGATCTACCTCAATTCAAAACAACGAAAAGACAACACAACAAGTGTCAGTCGCCTATTAAAAGCACATGTGCCTTATCATCCTAGAGACAAATATCTACACCCACATAGACGTGCCAACTAAGGAAGATACTTGTTCTCGAACCAAGCAAAAAGTGCGATTAGCTCACTCTTCACTCAGATGTTTCGAACAAGTACACTTTGGGGGGGACTAGTGTTACGGAAATATTTGGTAAAACACGTGTCACCTACCCAAATGGCCACGTATAACACGCGGGGCCACACCCCTCTGGCCACGTGGCAGTACCACCTAATATTAAACATTCTGTTACTGTTTCTAGCACTATTCCGATCGGTAATTGGAAGCGAGGTTTCAACCCTACCAACAAATCCGATCGGAATTATAGCAACCTTCTTATCCGAAACCCGTCTCATGAGGTGCTCACGGCCTAAGGAAGAAAATATCTAACGCCTCTACAGTAGGTAGATCTTATCCACTTGCCTCTACAGTGGGCAGATATTTTCTACTTACCTACACAATAGGCAGATATTTTCTCACCGCCTCAAGAGATATTTCCTCAACCGCTTTTCCAGATATTTTTCTTAAACCGCCTTCACATTTTCTATAAAAGAAGAACAATGACAATAAGAAGAGGCTCCAGAAAAATTACAAAAAGAAGAAGACTTGAACAATCAACGAACCTGTGTTTAAGACTTCCCTCTCACAAGATTTCTGACTTAATCATCGGAGTTAAATCCGAGCAGAAAGACCCAATTCCGATTACTTCCTTCTCCTTTTACAGATTTGTTCAAGTAGATTTGTTCAAGTATCCAGAAACCAAAAGGTGACAATCCCGATCACCTCCACTCAAACCTGAAGTAAGCGTCCACACTAACTATAAATTTAACCGTTTGTCAAAGGTTGAAACCAGATCACGAGGCAATAACAACCAAAGCGTGAGGCGGACCAGTTTTTGGCATCAACATTAGGAATATTTGAAATATGGTAATCTAGTCATTAGTTTTAGGTTTTTATTTTCTTTGATTAATACAAAATATATATATATATATATATATATGCATCTGACGTGTTTTCTTTATTCTCTTTTATGTAAGGTGTAATGAATCCCTCAAGGTTAGTTTTGTTGGAAGCTATAATTGACGAGCTTTAAAGCAACCCACAAATTCAATAGTTGCCCATGTATCAATGGTTGCCAACCATATTGGGAGGACAACCAAACTATCCAAGTTATAAATATGAACCACAATGGGGGTGTCCTCAACAAGAATTTCTTCCTTATTCACAACCTTAAGAACATTGACATAACTATCCTCTAGATTTTCAGTATGACCAACCACAACGAAGACGATTTACTACCGAGGAAGTGCTGGCGAAATTTATGCTGCAAAAGAATACCAAATTTGAAGCCCTTCATGCCACAATTGCCAATGTACAAACCTCTCTTGACAAGCTTAGGAACCAAGTGGGAGAACTTCTCAAAAGACAGTATGATGAACAAAAAGGTCGTGAACAAGTAGTAGAAGTTCCACTTGGTAATGACACTGATGAAGAAGAAGACAAAGCAGACAAATTTGTCAAAGAATACGTTGGTATAGAAGAAAAGGAAAAAGTGGTGGAAGAATGTGATGAAGAGGTAGACAAAGCAGAACTGATCACACTTGAAAAAGCTCTTGATCTCAAACCTGACTTGCACATAGAGAATATAAGAGAAATATCTGGGACAATAATAGAAGCAAGGAGGATGAGTACACAATCCGAGGATCCACCCAAGCCAAGGTTGAACAATTCCCGGGCCAAATTATTTCCCTGGAGTCCTAAAAGTAACTGTACAGAAACCTCCACAAAGGCTATGCAAGATATTTTTTTCATTTTCTGGATGTAGCTATGCAAGATGTAGTAGGGAAGAATACACTCTTTTCAAGCGTCCATAAGTTATGAATAAGGTACGTCAAGCTTGTGACGTTAAACAAGCGCTTCTTGGGAGGCAACCCAAAGTTTTAAGAAAAATTTTCTAGTTTACGTTAGCTTGTTTAGTTTTAGTTTTTCCAACAAATTAATGTATTCCTTGATCCGAAATTTTTTATTCCTCAATTTTATGTTAGTACTATGGATTTTAAAGCTTGAATTAGAGTTATAATTTTAGGTGAATGAACATTTGGAGTTTTATTGTGTGAATTTTATAGATTAGCAGTTCATAATAAGCTATACGGGCTAGCTTACGCAAGTAAGCGCCCGTATGAAGCAAGTTACTGGCAAGCTGACGCCCGTAAGCGCCCGTAAGGACACTCTGAGCACACAACTCCCAAACTTACAGAGAGCTATATGGGCGAACATACGTCCGTATCATCAATCGCATGGCCTGGAGATGGGCATATGGGCAATACTATGCCAGTAAGACCACTCGCATGCCTCGCGCTAAGACGCGACCGGACCCAATATTATTGGTAATTTGAGTCCGGATTTGACTGATTGGGTCTCTAATCATGTGTATTAACTGCCCCCTATAAATAGCTGATCTAGGGTTTAGAAAAGGGGGATCTTCTCAGACACACTCCTAGGGCCTTCTTTTGCATCTTTAACTCTAACTTCATCATTTGCACAATTTTAGCTTACGAGGAAAAGCGGAACATTCGAGGATCAGGACTCATCTTTTCTTTTAGCTTACTAGTATCTTTTGTGTTTTCTTTTTATTATTCTTGAGCTATATTGACCCATCCTTACCTCGCAGGTTATGAGAGAGTGTAAATTTTGGCCACAAACTGAACTTCACCTTGGAATCACACAAATTTTGCAATTATCACCAAATAACCAGGGAAGTTTCAGTTTGCCCATCTCCCTATTTTAGTATTGTCTTATCATTTACATGCTTTATTGTTTGCATTAAGTACAATGCAAAATTTTAAGTGTGGGGATGGGTACACATGTGTAGCTGTGAACTTCATTGCATATCTTTACAAATTAATTCATTGCAAATCTTTAGCCTTTGTTTGGTTCAAAGAGGGAGTTTGGAGGGGGGGGGGGTGGGGGGGAATGGAGGGTTTTAAAAAATTTTATGTTTGGTTCAGGGGTGAGGAGGGTTGAGGAGGAGTAATCTATGTTTTTTGTTTGGTTGTAAGGAGGAGTTTAATGTGGATGCGATCATTTTGCCCTTTATGCAATGGATAATAATATTTATGTATAAACATGTAGAATGAGAACACCAAAATCAATTGGCATGTTCAAATTAAGCGAGTTTAGTTTATTATATCATTTATAGTTTTTTTAAAATTATTTATTAAGTTTATTATTTGGTAATAAAACGAAATAATTTTATTGCTTATCAAAGTGATTATGGTATATTTAGTAGGATGATAATTATTTATTATCCTACTTAACAAACTACTTAGAAAACCAAGAACTTCTACAAGAATGTTCCTATCAAAGTAATGATGTCATATTTAGTATGATGATAATTTTATTATTTATATTAAATTTCCAATCAAACTACTTCATCATAATCCAGAGAATGCCAACATCCAAAACCATATGACTTCTACAAGAATGTACCTACTAACTCCCATATTTTAACTGAATAAATTTCAACCTACTGAAGCTATTATGATTATAACTTAAAAAATACAAAGGAATCAATCAAGAATATAGAACTTATGAATATGTTGTTCACACAACCTGTAAATATACACAAACTGTAAACATATAGAAACATCACACAACATGTAAATCCAAGTACTCCAAGTTTCCAAAACATATTTAACAGCAATGAAATTTGCATGTCCACGACATAATCGAAGTTCTTCAAGTTTCCAAAACTTAAAACTAAAGTTTCTAAACCAATTCAAAGTTATATATGACAATTTGACTAATTTGGTCAACAAGTTAAAACTTCAACATCAACAAAACTTTGCCTTCTTCTCCACATCAAACAAACTTTAACATTAAAAAAAAAACCTTGTCATTTGACACCCTACATCATCAAAACAAATAAACATAAGAAAAAAAATAAGATAAAAGTATTAAATTAAAGACATGAGTACAATAAAAGGTGCATTACCGCCATATATTGAAGTTTCTAATGTCCCCGAGTATCCCATTTAAAATAAAATCCTTACGGTGTTCCATTGGACAACCAAGAACTACATTCAACAGGTCCACATTCATCACAAGCTTACTATAAATATTATGGAGCAATGGTGGTTTAAATCCTAAGTCTAGTAGTATTTGATATGTCTCCGTTGACGTAATTTGAGCTTTCCTTCAATGACCTCGCTGGAAGCCTTAATATTCTCTGCAATGAGCTCACCATAAGACCTAGTTACATCTGCAACCTCTTTCATTCCTTCATTAAACTCTTTCTCTTTGTCTACAAATTTTTTAGATTTTTTGTTGCTACCACTAGCATCATGTGGTGATGGAGACACAAGTTCACAAGGTAAAGGTACAATTACTTCCATGTCATCATCTGCATAATGACTTGCATTTTGAGCCGCGGGATCAATGCCAGGTGTGGAGTCAGTGAAGTCATCAACATCAATTAAAGTTACACGCTTTCACAATTCTGAAGCTGTTATTGAATGACTGCCTGTAGCCCAGTCCATTCCATACAAAATAACCATCTTATCATAGTGTGGAACGGGGGTTTGCAAATATATCTTCACTTGTAGCTTCACCTATATATGAAAAGCATTCTAGTGAGGTTACTTAATTACATAATAAACTTGAAAAATGAAAATATGAGTATATAATCTTAACACATTCATAGAAATTTACCTTGATGAGGTCATTCCATACTTCTGGCTCGGCCATCCATAATTGTTTTGTAGGATCTATGGTAAATCCACTCTTTCCATTCTTGAAGCTGTCATAAGCATTAGAGAAGTATTTCTTCAAAATCTTCCATCAACTCTTCACTTGACTCTTTCAATCTTCATGTTTATTGATTTTGCAAGTTCCTCAACAATATTATCATAATCCTTGGAAACAAAATTGACATTCACCTTAAGTCCCAAGTTATATTGATTGAGGAATGCATCAACTAATGATGAATCCATTGTAAACTTCCATACTAGATACTTTGATGTGTTGCCTTCCCCTAGGTCATTTTTTTTGTGGCCATGTTGTTTAAGGACAAAGCATAAACATAAACATAGGCATTTAATTCACCAACCATCAATAATTTCTTCGACACAAAACATACAAGATCAGTATTTCAATGGCTATCAAACATTACAAAATATAGTAGATAAGCAAACACAACAAACAAACAAGATAAAAGACAACATGGAAACCAAGCTAATAAAACTCTAATAAAACTACTATTCTATGTAATTTCCCCACATTGCAACAGAAAATTCTTCTCTCAAACTTTCTCCTATCGCAACATCCTCAATAGTACTACCATGGGTACAATATTCCTCGTAAGTTACTTCTTGTCTTGCTAACTTTGAGTCAACCCATGAAATAAGGTCCTCATCAGGATCCACACACATCAAATAATTATTCAAGATGCAGCAAGCTAGAATTATTGAATTTTGAGCTTTCACGCCATAACAGGCATCGGAAGCATTTGATATAATAATGAACCTCTTCAATACTCCAAATGCTAGTTCAATGGCACTACGCAATGATGCATGACGGAGATTGAATAATTCTCGATGATCTCTTGGAGGAGTTTTAGATGAGTATTACTTCAAATGATAGTGTACGCCCCTATAAGGTGTAATCAATCCTTTCGAAACATAAACCCAGCATCTACAAGGTAGTATTTTCTTGAGTAAAAACAATATATTAATAAAGTTTTTATCTAGATTAAATAAAGTAAATTAATGTAAAAAACCAAATAAAAAACCCTACCAGTAGGAATTTTGAGATTGTCCTCTCTTGTCAATGCATCTTTTATATTTCTAGAGTCCGATGCAGTCCCGTCCCACCCAATAAGCGCATACGTAAATTTTAAATCAAAAGTACATGTTGCTAAGACATTTTGCGTTGGATAGTCTTTTCTACCATAGTACTTAGGAGCATCTTCACGAGCCACTTGTACACGTATATGTGTGCCATGAGTCAATCTTTTCATATGAACAAAGTGTTATACAAAACTATTAAATTTCTTATTTTCTTCAATTGCATAAAATGAATGTGTGTAGGCTAAAATATATAAAATTTTACCTTGAAATATGGGAAAAATCTTTCACTCTGAAGAATCTCGGGGATACTTGTGCCATATGGTTGAATAAGGAATTGATCTTCTAATTGGATTATAGCCTTTATCACGTTATGTAAATATTGGCTAATAGTCTCCCCCGACCGCCGGAACAAAAAATTGACTGTGCGATTCTTGGCGCTATGTGTTAGTATATATAGGGACAACTTGTTCTTCCACACTAGACCACCTTTTGTCTCTAATAGTTCAACCAACCTTATAAATGCAGGAGGTCGCCTTCTAATGATGTTACGGCCTGTTTCACTATTTATAAAACGGTTCATTATCTCATCTCTATTTGGTTCTCTTGTTGAGCTCATAGTGTTAGTTATTCTTCTTTTACGAGACTGCCTTCAGATGAGTATCCATTGAGCAACAAGGCAAACCACATATGCTGCCATATTTTGAACTGTAGTCCACCAGCCTACAACTTGATCATTATCCATCGAAGTTCATTAAAATATATAAATGATTAGAATTATTAGACATGATTATTTGGACATTTTAATGAACCTGATTCTATGGTAATGAAATAACCAAAGTCTAGAGCAATGAAATAACCAAAGGAAAGTTTAATGAACTGTACTTTCAGAACATAAATGGCTGGAAAAATAAGTTGAGGTCAAGGCTGAAAGACAAGTGTAGTGATCCTAGTTATAATCATGCATGGTTTTTATTGCATGATCTAAAGTTGCTATGGTTTTTACTAACTCAGTAAAGAACCATTATGCCATTATGGTTTTGCTTTGTGCCTCTCCTTTCAGTGTCCTTCAACTTTGAAAAGTTCCTGCTTTAGCTTTTGGTGCCCCACACCCACAAGACCACCAACCATATGACCATATCCAACTCAATTCTATACCTATGTCCCATAACAACACCATTCTCAAGTTTTCAGCTTTGGAACTCCATTATAGACCAAGTCCAAACTGGCCAATAAATTAAAAACCAGCTCTTGTTTAAAAAATAAAATTTATTAACAACTAAAAAAAAAAACTTCTACTTCTTCAAGTTGGTTGTTTTAGGTTGTAATCTAAAAGCAGCCGCCAGCCAGCATGTGCCTAACATTTTTCAACAATTAGAAATTTTTTTCTTTTTTCTTTTCATGGGGTTTCACTTTAAAATTCTATATATTATAAATATACATAGCATCCCTTTAAAGCAATATTGTTGGTATGATGGAGAAACAACAATACAAGGATGAGACATATATAAACAATTGTTATGAGTGAAGGCATGTGAGGTGCAAAGAAATAGAAAATAATTTGACATTAAGATTAAATTTAGAATATTCAAAGTTAAAAGTCAAATAAATAGGGGAGTTCAACTATCGCTTTGATCATTATATAGACAATTTGAAACCAGAATAACAGGAGATAGACATTGACAAGAATTATTTGGGGAGGAGGAAGTCCTCTTTCATGCCTCTTCTCTGATGCTGGACCAGGGCAGCCAAAGCTTGGATACAAGGCCCATAAGGCCTATACCTCCTCGAACTGCTTTTCTACTACTAACATACAACATCAAAAGGTTATATATATTTTTTTTTTTAAAAAAAGGAAAAATAAGAAAATCAAAGTACTTTTGTTTTCTACTTGTTTCGGAGGTTGCAATTACATAATTTTTTGAATAAGGTCCATCCATAGCTAATGAAGTTATGCTTATCATATTTGAGTGTATGTCATTGATATGGAAAGTTGGAAGTTGCATAATAGCCCTGTTTGCATCTAGTGTATAACTGGTGTGTTAAAAAAATATAGGAGTTCAGGCTTTGCTATGTATATATCATAAACTAGAGAGATTTGTGGATGATTTCATAGCATTGGAATGGTTGATTAGTTATGGGTTAAATGCTTGTCAAGGAGCCTATTATTCACTGAAGTCCTATATGAATTTTTAGCCAATCTGTGGTACAACCATTATGCCATTCTGCAGTACTAGCTTTGCTTGTAGTCCACTAGATATCTGTTGCATTGTGTCTTGGTTCTATTGCTATTATTTTTTTAATTTAATTTGAACTATATATGACTAATCATATGAAAGTATTTCTTGATTGTAATTGTGTTTCAAGATCAGTAACTCCAACAAGAAAATGGCAGCCATAGCATTTTTTCTTATTACAAGTGTCTCTTATAATCAATCACATAGAGTGAAACACTACAATCATCCTTTCTTTCATAGCATAAACAATCAATAAGAAAACAAAAGAAAACAATCAAAATCAATGAGCACATACATACAATTCAACAAGTTTGGCTAATGTTAAAACCCAACAAAAAAACAAAGTTAAAATCAATGCACACAATCTAACTTCAGATTTGAGAAATTAAAAACATAGGAATCATGAGGGCATGCTAATAAAGTAAGACTCAATCAACCATCATCTTTACCTCACAGCCTCAAGAAATCAGATCCATAGCATCTTTTCTTATTACTAGTGTCTCTTATAATCAATCACATAGAGTGAAACACTACAATCATCCTTTCTTTCATAGCATAAACAATCAATAAGAAAACAAAAGAAAACAATCAAAATCAATAAGCACATACATACAATTCAACAAGTTTGGCTAATGTTAAAACCCAACAAAAAAACAAAGTTAAAATCAATGCACACAACCTAACTTCAGATTTGAGAAATTAAAAACATAGGCAACATGAGGGCATGCTAATAAAGTAAGACTCAATCAACCATCATCTGTACCTCATAGCCTCAAGAAATCAGATCCGGGAAAGCTACGGGAGAGGCAGGGAATCTCTGTTGGTGGGGCATTGGAGCGGGGAGGATCATCGAGGCTCGGGTAGTGGTGCAGGGTGGCTCCGAAGGTGGCATGGAGAGGATGCTAGCAAAGGGTGAATGGCTGAGATAGGGTTAGGTTTACTTTTATATAGTACATGAATGGAATTTTTACAATAAGTGAAGAGCATCACTGTCATTTGAAGTTATGAATTTAATAAAAAATAAAAAAAAAAACTACCCCAAAAGACCCCGATTTGGGGGAGTAAATTTTGAGGTGTGAGGAGGGGTTTCTTACCCCCCCCCCCCCCCAACCGAAGAAGTGAAATCTTCCAAAACCCTCCAAACCCCTCCAAAAACCCTGAGCCGAACAAGGGCTTAAGTGTAGGGATGGTATCTATGAATTCATTGCAAATCATTGCATACATACCTGCTTAATGTTCACCAATTTTAAGTGTGGGGATGGGTACACATATGTAGCTATGAACTTCATTGCATATCTTTACAAATTAATTCATTGCAAATCTTTAAGTGTGGGGATGGTATCTATGAATTCATTGCAAATCATTACATATATACATGCTTAGTGTATACCAATGACGGCATGTCAAAAAATTGTATTCAATTTTGTTTTACTCTTAGTTTGCACAATTTGAGCAAATTTTTAAAATTTTTCCTATGAAACACCTTGGACACTTAGAGAAAATCTTCATGACTATTATATGTTTTGTAGTAACATTAGATAACCCATGATCATGTTTTTTTGATTTAGATTGTTAAGTACTATTTTCAATGGCTCCAAGAGTTTTCGTGACATTAGTTCAAACTTCTAGCCCTTACAAGTAGGGTTGTGCATGGTAAATAAATTCTTGTATATAGAGATTTTTCAAATAAGAACCATGATAGTGCTCCTCTACTCTTGGTGACGAAGTAAGCTTGGGTTTTTGGCTCCTGATTATATTACTTCTCAAGCTTAAAATTCACTTGTGAGCATGAGCGCGTATATGTAGAGTTGTAATCTTCTTAGTAGTTGGGTATTCTGGTGCCTAGCCAGCATGTGCATCCCTCAGAAAGGGAGATCTATACTTTATGTTAGTCTTTGGTCCTCCGAAAAGTCGGATCCAATAGGGATGCCCTATCGGGATTTATGTGAAAAGAAAAGAGAAAATTGAAAAATTGAAGAGAAAGAACAAAAAGAAAGTTCACCTTTTCTTCAGGGCTGGATGTTTTGCACTTAGGGTCTCAAGGAACCTCTAGAGTCCACTGAAGGTATGCTTGCCACTCTAAGACTCAGGAATATGGTAAGTGGAGTGAATGTCTCATCTAGAGCTTTACTAAATTGTGTTATATGATTGATCTAAGTCCGAGCTGTTGAAATAGGAAAATTCATAAGTCAATGGTGAATGCTTTGAGTAGAATAAAATGTAATTATTTTATAGCCTGAGGTTGAATGCTTCTCATGCTATGAAATTTTATTTCTTTGTTCGCTTGAGGACAAGCAAACGCTTAAGTGTGGGGATATTTGTGATAAGCGTTCAATTGAGCATACTTTTATACCATATTCTTGTATATTTTGCATGTGATTAATACTTTTAGCCCATTGATATTTAATTTGTGTTAATTCTAATTTATAGGGCATTAGAGAGCCTCAAGCATAAAAAGGAAGAAATTCGACATTATTTGAGGCGAAATAGGAATCAACTGCAGAAATCCTGAAAGAACTGCAAAGATCAGAATTTTATTACAAGAGCTATAGGGCTCTAAATCGAATCTCCACTGTTCGTATTGAAGATCAACAAGGCAAGAATATTATGTTAAAATTTCAGGTTAATCCGAGGTGATTTGGTCTTCCGATCAAACGCTTGATGAAGACTGCGTAGACCTGGAGCTAAAGTAAAAACCGGATTTACTGTTCATATGGGCAAGGTCACTCCCGTATGCGCCCGTACCCGCCCTGCTCATAAGCTGTTCTCAGAGCCTTCCTGAGAGTCCTATAGGTTCGTAAGGGGCGTATTTGGGCCCGGTATTCACTGTTTTTCAGCACAAACTCGATTAATACGGACCCAACACATGACATACACTTCTCTATCATTATGAACCCTATAAATATATGATAAATTAGGGTTTTGAGGCATCTTTGAACCATCACCTTTGGGGGCTATCCCTTGGGATATCACCATCATCTCTCTCACACACCATAACTACGCCATCAAGCTTCATCGTCAAGGCCTCTCGGCGGCAACGTTTGAAGGAAGATTTGCGACACCAATAGTAGAGGGAACATCGGAGGGGAGTTAATTTTTTATTTTATTCATGTTTTCTCCTTTATTTGTATTTGATTTGTATTCCTCTTTCATGGGGAACTATTCTCTTAGGTATTTGGGAATTGTGGAACACTTGGGTCTTTGTGTGAACTTTTTTTATTTACTTGTTATGAATTCCTATGTTTAAATAAATGTTTCTATGTTTGAGAACCTATTGAATGTTTTATATAGTATTGATTCTTTACGTTGCGACAGCTCCAAGTGTCAATCTAGATCTATAGAAGGTGTAGACAATAACGCTCCCTCTATATACCCTAGATCTACTTCAATAGGTGGGAGTTGTGAACATGCCGGGAGATCGGGTGTTTAGGAGAGAGGCTCTTTAAAATGAATTATTCCCACAACTCTTCCAAGATTATGTGTTCCCTAGAACTACTAACGAGTGTAGATTAGAAACTCGTCTCGAAAGAGGGTATGAAAGCATTATAGGAATTCCTTGTCCATAAACTAACATTCTTCAAATAGGAATCCATACAAATCATTATCCATAATAACCCGAGAGGGATACCTTGCCTGGATACCTCTTCTCCTAATTGATTACCCTCGCGACTTCATCACATCACATTCTATCTTGTTTTCTAAAATTAGAGTTTAGATTAGATTAAACCTTCACCAATCTTTGTTTTGACTAAATAATAGACGAACAATTAGTACTAGTATCTCGGTCTATGTGGGTCGACATCCGACTTTCATAGTCCACTTTATTACTTGATACGACCCGTGCACTTATGGTAATAGCATAAGCATAACAAACGCATCACCAAATAAAGAGAGCAATAGCCTACCTCAAGAGTAGGGGTCCTTCACTAGTAGAGAGTGGTGAAAACCTAGTTTGTGTAGTTTTATACTTCTAATCCTATTCTCGCTTGCATTCATCTATCCGTTCAACCTAAATTTTCACTAAGAGCAGCACAATGACGGAGCTCTATGGCACAATGTAGAATATTTATCATAGATCAGTACTTGTGTTTGACATTTTTAGCTCATTATTTATGGTGTCGTATGGTGTTCTGTAGTTTTGTCAAAGGAAAATGGACTTAAATATGAGTGGCACAATTGAACCCTTCTTTTGTTTTTTTCTACACAAAACCTGAGGAAAAGCAATACTTCAAGCTTGGGGAGTGTTAGCTCTTGTAAGAGAGCTATTAGAGTGGATGTTAAGTATTTGTGTAAGACTTGTAAATGTGTTGTTAAAGCCAAAGTCATGTGAATCTGGGTCATGTTATTTGTGAATTAGCTGCATCAACACCCAACCTCATGTTATCCGTATTTCTCTATCATTGGTGTATTGATTGATGCTAAATTGAGTGAAATGTGCATGTATCAAGTGATGGTCGGAAAGGACTGAAGTGTTGAAAGCTAAATTGAGGAACCAGTTATAGGAAAAGGCAAACCAGTATTGTCGTGGCGAATATGCATATTAAGCACCAGAAGCTTCAAGCAAGAGTATGTCGCAATGTCCCTATGTACGTCCCGACATATTAAATCAGAGAGAGTGCCCAATTTTCTAGGCGATTGTGAACATCTCAACATCCTCAATAATGTCACGACGTATTAAATTAGAGGCATATCCATCATTTCCTGAAGATTCCGGACGTCGCGACGTTGCATCTAAATGCCACTATATTATAAGGCAGGGAAAGTTAGTATCTTCCCAGCCTTTCCTATTTGTCACGACGAACCACATCAGCATCGCGACGAAAGTTGCATAGAAGAAGTTGAAGCCTAGTACATATCACGAACGTCGCGACTTTCACTTCGAATGTTGTGACGTAAGTCCCTGGTATATAAATGAAGGTGGGCCTTAGGGTAAAAGGTATCTTTAGACTAGGAGGGCGACTGCAAACTCATGGTAGCGATTCCGTGGCTCCAGAGAACGTTCTTCATGGGGTAAAGCTCCAATGGCAAAGGGATAACATTATTTCCTTTATGCTTGACTTTTATCCTCTCCTTTGTATTTTTCATGTATTCTATGCCAAAAGGCGCATTGTTGTTGATTGTTCATTGACAATGTTAGAGTAAACTCTTAATCTAGGGTTGTATGGATACTATGGTTTGAAACTATAAATCTTATATCTTAAATGTTGTGTTATGAATGGATGTGCTATGTTCTCATGTATGCTTAATCATACGCCGGAAGATGATGCCAAATCTGTTGCTACTTATGCATAGGAATATGTGTACGTAGTGGTAATGAGAGTATAGGAAGCTAAACCAATGTGAAAGGTCGAATTTGCATTGCATAAGCATATGCAAGTGCTTCGCCCGGCCAGAAATTAGAGTAGGGATTGGTAACAACTCACCCAACACATTGGTATATGTGAAGGGAATTGTAGGTGTATTCCCTAGGAATAGGGAATTAGCATTAGTGTTTTTGGCACTTGAAGTCCCCTACTAGTTACTGGCACCCATATCCATAATGACACAACCTCTGCAAGATATATATAAGAAATCATCCTTACAAACTATAGGAGCCATACACCCTTAGAATCATTCAATTGGAGAGAAACCCATGGTGGGCTAGCTGCATTTCTTTGATCATTTGAAACTATCTCTTTATTTCTAATTGGAGTGATTGGTTGATTCGTAATCAAGTAAATTGGTGTTCAAGTAAAATGAGTATTCGTTCCTTGTGGATTCGACCCGGTTCTTGCTGGTCTTTATTACTTGCGACCACATACGTGATAAGTGTTCAAATTGCTATAATTGATTATTATAATTGTATATACTTAGCATGTGATCCTGATGATTTTTAGGTCGCCGGTACTTAAAATGTGTTATCTTCGTAAATCAGGATAGACCGGGCGACTCAATGAGAAAGTTGGGGATTTGAAGCAGATTCATGAGAAGAAGGCTGAAAAGGAGAACTAGACAGACTCATCTGGTAATAGGCGGTCCCGTCCATAACTCGAGACCTGCTCCGATCTGCTGACTGAACCAGACGGGCAAAGAAAGCGGCCATGTTACAAGCCGTTTGTAGTAAAAGAGATGAATTTGGAAGCTAGATAGACCCGTCCAACTCATAGACGGGACCGTCTAATCAGGATGGAACAGAAGGGTTCAGACCTAATTCAATAAACAGACCCGTACGAATCATCAACGGGGTCATCAAAGGGGTCGTATATGAAATGTACGGGGTCGCTCATTCACAGAGAATCAAATTTGAAGACCTAGATGGACCTGTCTACTACCTTATGGTTCCGTCTATACCGGTTTCTTCAGTTAGTAATGCTGATCTGCTAAACCAAAGTGCCTTGTAAGCTGCATTCTGATCTTGAGGGTACTAGGACTATAAATATGCAGGACTAGGCTTTTGAGGAAGGAGAGTTTTCTATTTTTTTTTCCACCACCCTGGGAGGCGGGAATCTCCCACCATTCACCAGAGGTCAACTATCTTGAAAGGGGACACCGGAGCAACAAGCATCGCAAGCCAATGGAGTAATGGGGGTATACGCGAACAGTTATTGCCAATAGTGGAGAGAACATCGTATCATCACCCCATGTTTCATTTAGCATTTATTATTGTATTTGCTCTCTGTTCCTCTTTAATGAGGAACTAACCCCTTCGATACCTGGGTATGGATGAACTCTTGGGTTAGGTTTAATGTTTGACAATATTTTCTACTTGATTGATTATTAAGATCTCTTAAATGTAATCATTGAATTGAATGATTACATTGCGACAACCCTAGTATTCAATAGGTTTATATGGGGGAAGAAGTGAGTGCCTCCCCATATTAGAACTATCTTAATAGAGGGGATTGTGAGTGTACCGAAACATTGAGCATTAAGAAGTGTAATTCTTTCATATATCTTATTCCCACAATTTTCCCAGGAAGTAGATTCCTTAGAGCCCCACTCAATGTTAGTAATTCAGCCTCGACAAAGGGAATGAAAGTGATATAGGAATCTTTGGTCCAATCCCAGTTAACCAACAAGTGGAAGATAATATCTATATCTTGTCTTGAGAACCGAAAGGCGATTCATACACTGTAATTTTATTGATTGTCCTATTTATCCATTGTAGTTTTCACTACACTGTAATTTCAATTTCCCTTTTTAATTCAGACATTAGGATTAGCCAAATGCAACTTCTCTGATTAGGTTAGATAGTAGATAATTAGCTAGTACTAGTACTTCTAATAGTCTTTGTGGATTTGATACCCGACTTTATAGTCCATTATATTACTTGTCCGACCCGTGCAATTGCGCTAGTACTGGCGACTTGCGTGAGGAAGCTTGAGTGCTTACACCCATAGCCACCATTTAATAACCCATAGAGTAGAGCTCAATAGCCACATGGTGCGCTCCATAACGAGCTTTTCAAATTTGAGTCAAACGAGCAATTTTGTCACTCATAGCCATTGAAATAGCTAAAAGCTCATCTAGCTCAATTCTCCTGCATCACACTCCCTATCACTCATGGCTTATTTACATGACTATCTATCAACCAAGGAGTGTAAACAATCTGAGAGTGTGTGATATTATAGCCACAGATGCATTTTATGTAATTAGAGAGGTGTATGCATACTTAGATAAAGATTGGATGGGCATGCATGGCAATGGGTTGTCAGTAAATTTATAGCCAAGCCTTGTACGCTATGAAACAATAAGGAGTCCTAGTTGTTCCATGGGATGCATGTTGTGAACTATCAAAACCATTCCATGGCATCCCATGTCTCCCTAGTTAGCTTTCGACATTTCTAACCAATGGCTTCAACACTAGATTCATTGTGGATATAACATCCCTAGGTTCACCAGAGAATAGGTTACAAATAGGGTGCATGAAGCCTGAGTATATATATATAGGTGTGTGCATACATGCATTTTCTGTGTATAATGACTTTAAATGTAACAAGTAAATACTGGAATGTACATTACTTCCTATATCCTGATATAGAGCACTGAGTCACATCGAGGGAAGTTTAAATACTAGAATTTGTACTCCTAGAAAACTGTAAGTACTACCTCAATATAAATCACGATGTGAGTATTTTTATAAATAAATACTGTATTTTTTCTTAAGATAAATATTGATTAATCCCCTGCTTTAATTGGAGTATTTTTTGTATAAAGTCAACATGTGTTATGCTTGTTGACAATATCAACCAGAGAGTCAGCCATTAGCCATGGAAACAAGTGTGTATGTGCCCTACTCGGGTGGAAATGCTTTAGCTATTATGTGTTATTTTTTGATATTATTCATCTCTTGACCTGGCTCCTGTCCTCTTACCCAACCATTGGGAGTAAGCCTTGGTCGTGTCGATATGTTCCTGAATAGTAGCGATAGCGGACATGCGTGTCTGTCTCGACTACGATCCACTCCAGCTTTGGCCGATGATTCAGCTATAGCCGTGATACTCTTTTTACCTGATACTTATGCATACATGAATAATATATCCAGGAAGATGACCAGCGTGATTTTCCTGATATTTTGTGGTTGTATTTTACTTGTAATGCTTGACGTGCTTATTACTTTTGATGTTTACTCCTGACTTGATATTTTCACTTCCTGTCTCCTGTATCTGATTGTTTATAAATAGTAAATTATACTTTTATGCAATACCATTCCTGAGTATTTTCCCGGTATGTGTTTTATTCTCTGCATTCATACTTAAAGCATCACTTCATGAATTTTAGCGAGTACTTACTGAGTTTTCCCTAAAGTTCTTCCCCCTTGCTCTCCTCCCACTGCAAATCATAACAAGTTGCTAGGAGAGGGACCTAGGAGGGAGTTCAACCAACAGTCTACCAGCTGTAGGTATTTGTAGACGAGGTTTGTGGATCTCCATTTTATTCTGAGTGAGGATCCTACATAGGAATTTGTAAACCTTGTTATTTCTTCTTTACTATATTTATTTTTTATTATTTATATTGAATTAATATCTATATATAATCCTGAAGCCTTGCATCCAAGTGAGGCCCATCGTTGATTGGGGGCGACCTGTCTGTTAAAGTCTCGAGCCGTCTAAGGCATGACACAGCTATTCAATGGATGTGTATCAAAGCCCAAATAGAACAGTTGTAGTACAATCCGACGGAATCTCAAACAACAAAAAGTTCAACCCATACTAGTATATTCAGTTTAGTTTGCTATGACAAATTATGGAAACACGCTGGGAGAATGGGTCCTCATTGCTTAAGGTAGTTAAGTAGGGAAAATAAATAACCTCGGAAAATGAACAATAAGAATAAAAAAGAAACATAAACATGAAATAATAAACAAAGAAAATATTAAAAATAAACACTAACAATAAATAATAAACAAAAACATATAAAATACACATAAACACAAAATAATGAGCACTATTGTATAATTAGATAAACATACACAACATATACTCCCATAGCAAAACAACTAAATTTGATTGTACAAAACTTTTCAAAAATATAAAAAAAAGGTTTCATTTACAAGGATATTAATGAGGGCGAGCTGTCTTCCATTGCTACACCACCACTTTCTTTTTGAAGATATGATATATGTTGCACATCCATAAGAAATCCCCATCAATATCAATGGAACATATCGTTATGTCTCGTTTAGGATTTAAAATTTCACTCTCCTCTGAGAAGTTTCTAGCCTATAATGTTAGCATATTTTCTTTATGATAGGGTGCTATGTAGTCAACACAGCCAATAGTAAAACATAACATTCTTCTTTATACTTTACCACAACAAATAAGGTCTCCATTGTCGACATGCAAGATCGGTATGTTTCATAAGTAAAGGTGTGACAAGTATGCATTCCACATATCCACGAGAAGATAGAGAAAACTCACAAAAATCTCAGGAGTTTCACAGTTAGAGGTCTCTGAAGATTTTGAGAAGCACTAGAGTGAATAAAAGATGTTCACAAGAGTGAAGAATGGTGAAGAAGAGCATGGAGAAGTAAAGCAAGATAAATAAGATGGATTGTTTACTAAGCATCACCACTACATGTCAACACCTGTCTAACGCAACATCATTCTCTAAAGACGTTCAATAGTAGAGAAATAGACTATTCAACAATCATCATCGTCACAAGTCTACACCCATCCAAAGTAACGTTGTTCTTTGAAAATATTTCAGAAGTGGAGGAGTTCTCTGAAGATGTTCAAAGGTAGAGAAGTGAAGAATTTACTGGTCAACAAGCATCATCATGACAAGTTCACACCCATCCAACACAGATCATTTTTTGAAGATGGTTAGATGTAGAGGAGTGTGTATCACCCCGAAATTTTTAAAGAAATAATCAAAAAAAAATTTAAAATTTCAATGAGATTAATTTGCACATAAAATGAATTAATAACTTTTAAACTCAATTAAAGGAAAATAAGGAATTTATGGGTCAAAAATCCAGCCTCGCAACTATTGGGCTAGAGAACACCAAGTTGGGCAAGGCGATTTAGACATGAGATAGTTGGAGGTGGATTGAAAAAAATAATCCTAGTTAATTAATTTAGAAATTTATTAAGTGTTAATTAATCCAAATTTAATTAAGTCAGAGATACTAGACGAAAATTGGAGTCCCGATAAAGTACATATGGCCCAGTCGAAAGCCGAAAAATATGGATCTAGGGCGAGCTTGTAAATGCAACCCATGAAGCTATAGTGCGCACATGGTAGACGATATGACAAAGCTGAGAAACATGGATCTCGGTAATGCTACTATCTCACCCGTACTCATCAGTTCGGATCTACCCGATACGCTATACCACCTCATCGGTTTGGAAGTATTCACCATCTTATCGGCCTAAAATGCATCTTCAATTCTTCAGAATGACACCACTCATCAGAAGTAACCTTCTAGAAAGAACACACATTTGTTGTGACAGTGGCCTTCGGAAGAATTACAAGCTGTTAACATCTCGAGCGGTTATGCCGCTTAGCTGGAACCTAGCTGGATGCTTAGGTGGCAAAACACATAACAAAATTCTTTAAAGCACATGTAGAAAAACCTAGCTTCCTCCCCAAGCTACCGAACACTATAAAAGGCGATGATTTCAACTCCTTTGGGACAAGAAAAATCACAGACAACGAAGTTCTGTCTCTCTGAAGACTGAATCTTATTTGAACTTCTTTCTATTTCCTCACCAAATCTGAGTTGATTTCTTCTCAATTTTGTAAAGATCTCCATGAACGCTTCGATGATAGTGGATTCGAGGGTTTTACACTTTAAATCAGTGGTTCCTCTTCTTGATTGATTGATTTCTTCTCGATTTTCTCATTGTTCTATGTCCTAGCATTAAAGCAAATTCAACCGTTGGTCTGAGATTGGATTCAATCTCAAGGCAAATCCAATTTCAGCATCAACAATATTACATTTCAAAAACATGAATTTATATTGCTATTTTAAATGAAGATGATCAACATCCATATTTTCAACATGAATTTTTCCAAAATATTTTTTAAATGTTTCTTCCATAATAGAAACAATAGGAACAAACCCTTTATTATATCTATATTTTGCAAAAATGTCACTAATAAAATATGATATGGGCATATTTGGTAAGACACGTGGCAGTATCCCACCTAGGAAGTTTAGACCCAACACGCGACACAATCTCCAGTATCTGTCTAACGGGATCCAAACCGAATACCCAGTATCATCCCCACCACTCATACGGCCGGTCAAGATCCCCACCCAAACCTCCTTCTTGGACGAAAGAACAAAAGCAGAGTATAAGCATCGGGAATACCGATGGCAGAAGGATAAGGTGTAGGAAAAATTGTGTCAGGGAAGGTTAGTATCAAATAAAGTCCCCAACACGGATCTGACCTAAAGAACAAGCGCCAAACCTCACCCTGACATGGATCCGACCTAAAGAATAAACGGCACTAACTCACCCTGACACAGGAAGGGACAGATGTCGAAGAACAAGCGCCATACTCATTCTGACATCAGACGCGGCAGTTTCCGATCCCAACCGAAGGGACACGCGTTGGGCCCGGTAGAAGTCTATAAAAGGAGGAAAAGTAGACGATCCAGAGGACACAAAAAAAGCAAACTATCAAACCTCTCATCCATTACAAAAGTCCTCTTCTAGTGGGTAGAAGCACAAGCTTTACCTACTAGTGATGCAAGGGGAGTTCTGGATTCCTCAAAAGATTGTTTTCTCGTTTCGAGACCCCAAGAGCCATCATTAGTGATCAAGGGATACATTTTTGTAACACTCAATTTGCTAAAATCCTAAAGCGATATAATGTAGTCCACCGCACCTCTACTCCATATCACCCTCAAACAAGTGGGCAAGTGGAAGTATCCATTCGACAACTGAAGAGGATCCTTGAACGGAATGTTACACATAATCGGAAGGAATGGGTGGATAAATTGGATGATGCACTTTGGGCCTATCGCACCGCATACAAGGCACCAATTGGAACTACCCCCTATAGGCTTGTCTATAGCAAAACATGTCATCTACCAGTCGAACTTGGGCACAAGGCTTACTAGGCAACCAAATTCTTGAATTTTGACACCTCACTCGTTGGCGCTGAACGGAAACTCCAATTAAATGAACTTGAAGAATGGAGGTTGTTTGCATATGAAAATTCAAGGTTATACAAAGAGCCGGTCAAGAAGCATCATGATCAAATATTAAAGCATCACAAACAATTCAAGGAAGGAGAACATATGTTGTTATTCAACTCAAGACTCAAACTTTTCCCAGTAAAGTTGCTATCTAGGTGGTCCGGACCTTTCACCGCTACCAAGGTTCACCCTCACGGTGCAGTAGAAATTCATCACCATGAGAGGGGTACATTCAAGATAAACAGCCATCGACTCAAGCTGTACCATAATGCAAACTTTAAGAGAGGAGCCAATGAAAGCTTCAAGGTATTTGAACCCGCATGAGGTAAGGTGGAGGTACGTCAAGCTAGTGACGTTAAACAAGGGCTTCTTGGGAGGCAACCCAAGTCCTAGAAATTTTCTTTAGTTACAATTTCTTTTGATTATTTGGATTGTATGTGTTTTGAAATAAATGAATGAGATGTTTCATGTCCGTTATCATAGTACATTGTACCATCTTGCTTGTTCTTAATCCATTCATTGTCCTAGATTCATAATTGTCATTAGGTAGCATGAGGAGGATTCGAGTGGTGTCCTGGATTGGCTGTATAAGCCAAACCCAGGCCCATACAGGGTGTCATACAGCCTATCATACGACTGTATGGACCCTCCAGTTGGGTATACGGGCTGTCATACGGCCCGTATACAGGGCCATATGATCCGTCCAGTGCCGTATACGGGCTGATATATAGCCCGTATACGGCGAGGTTTGAAGCGTTATAAAGACAACTTTTCAATTTCTTTTACAAACCCTAGCCGACCCCACTCTCCTCCGCGTCGTTCGAGTCCTTTCTTCGTCAACGGAGCCTATACTCTTGATTTGGGCGCCCATTCGCTCTAGGTATGATCTCTAATGCTTTGATTTGTCGATTTGATCCATCATCACCATGTTTAGAACCCTGGGGATTGCAAGAATGTATTTTGAATGGATTTGAGATGATTATATGCCTTTTTGTCTCAAATTTCTATGGGAATGTGTTGATTTAAGGCATATTTAGAGTTTAGGAAGAGAAATAGGGGTGAATGGCATGTAAATAAGGGTATACACGACGTTGGGGTTCGGCACCCCTGCTCCCAGGCGCATACGGGCTGGCCTTCATTTGTACCCATACGGGTTGATATACATCCCGTATGGAACCCCGTATGGATCCCGATATAAGGCCCATCAAGGGCCGTAGTACGCAAATTTTTGTTTGATTAATGTCTTCAATACTCCTATTCGCATTAACACCCCTTTCAATTGTTTTGTAGATATGTTGAGAAAATTAATAGAGTCCAAGAAGCGAAGGACCGGGGAAGGCTCCTCCACCACACCGCAATTCGAAGAGGAGCGCTTCTTCCATCTCTACCAGAGGCTAGCCGCCAAGTCCTGTGAGCGAACTTGGTACATCGATTGGGGAGTGGCCATCGAGCTTGAGATCGCAGACCGAGTGCAGAGCATGCTCGCGGTTGGTGGATGGGACAGGGTGTTCTCCATGAACCACGAGACCTTCCGCGAGGTGACTCTCGAGGTCTTGAGCATATTTGAGGCCGACAGGAGTACCATCCGGGAGCGCTCCCTCACGGTGATTTCCTTTTATCTTTTTGGGAGAAGGGGACCATGAGCTACATCCGCTTCTCGATGCTCATGGGATTCTAAGATAGGGACGCCTTCCACACTCGCCTCCTCACCTCCTTCCCCGAGGACATCATCACACCCACGCGCTACTAGCTCCAGTTCAGGGACACCATGGGAACCAGAATACATCCTGCATGAGTGATCCGGTCCACCGCTTCATCCACGCACTAGTCAGTCACTCCATCGCGAGACAAGATGACAGCACCGGGAAGGTCACAGTCACAGACCTTTTCATTCTCTACAGAATTTTAGAGAGGGTACCTATCCATTGAGGATATGTACTCGCCGACTACTTGGTGCACCAGGGGATCCGTACCCGGTTAAAGACCATTACTGCGGGGCCCTACATTGCCCGCCTCATCATTGGAATGGGCCTCCAGGAGAAGACGGAGGGCATGGAGAGACTCAAGCTCATAACCGGCTTGGGGATGAGCACTTTATGCCAGATGGGGCTCATCAAGCACTCCGGGAGCCGCTATACACTTGTCGGCCAGAGCGCCAACAGCTTTGAGGATGAAGAGGAGTTTGATTCAGAGGACTTCGATATCCTATCTCCCACAGGCGAGCTCCCATCTTTAGCGAGCATAAGCCGATTTGAGCGTCTGGACGAGCAGATCTCGAACATTCGTGCCACCCAGGATACGAATCTAACGGAGCAGCGCCACTTGGGAGACCAGTTCATGGAGCTGTCCCTCTTCATCCATGAGCATCCAGCATTTGCACCTCCTCCAGCATAGGGACCCCCCAAAGCAGCACCCGAGGCACCAGCAGATGACTAGCAGCTTGAGGACTTGGACATTTTTTTTTCATTGTGTTGATGAGACTTTATTTTCTTGTGCACTTTTTATATTTCGTGTTTGTTGGACTTATGATCTTATTTTCTTGGACTGTGTATGGCTAGCAAGGGCATCTCCCTGCTACACTTATCCTTCTGTTTATTTTCTATAGACTCCGTTGTTTTCCCATTCTTTTCTATGGAAATATGATGATCTTTCTCTTGCTTTGCAGAAGTGGAACTTGTATCAACATTCCCCGATAGTCGCGCAGCACCAACTTCATGGAAACCGATTGGCACACCAAATCAACCGGGGAAGTTTTTGTTCACCTTTCTCCATGCATATTTTTTTTGGAATTATTGCTTATATTGAGGACAATGTACAATTTTAAGTGTGGAGATGGGTAGCTACCTATCCTTTATCTTTGTACATCCATAGCAAAACTTTAAGTGTGGAGATAAGTAGCTATTAGTGAAATTCATTGCAAAATTTTAAATTTTTCATGACTAGCATGCCTCGACAAAGGCCTTAAGGAAGCATGTTGGCACACTCTATTTCTAGGGCACCATCTTAGAACATAATTTTGTTAAACTCTCCTATGAAACGTCATGGGCATTTAAAGAACATCTCTGTGACACTCATGATCTTTAGAGACAATAGATTACCCATTGCCATATTCTTTTTGACTTTAATAGCTAAACACATTTTTTTCAATGGTTCTAAGAGATCTCGTGGCACTAATTCAATTCATTAACACTTCATAATATGACCTAGTGGACAAGTATGGAGAGAATAAAATATTTATACATAATAGTAGCGAAGAAATAAAGACAGTGTTTCGCTGCTTATTTTGATGAAGTAGTTTGGGGTTCCGGCTCCCTATAAGAGTGTCCCTTAATTCGAAAAATCACTACTTAGCATGAACACAACCATGCAGAGTTGTAACTATCCTAGTAGCTATGTGCCCCGGTGCCTAATCAGCATGAGCACACTGCGAAGAGGAGGAACTACACTATATATTGACCTTTAAATACAAGAATGTCGGATCTGTTAGGGATGCCCTACAAAAAAAAAAAAAAAAAAAAAAAACTGTCTTCCTATTTGTCCACCACTTATCTAATCTAAGGGGATTTCACTGATCTTAGGGCCTAAAGAACCCTCTAGAGCCCATTGAGGAGGTGTTTGTCTTGCAAAGTTTTTTTTTAGAACATGGCATGTGGAGTTAAAAAGCTTTGTCTATAACTATAATGATATCTTGAATGAGATCTATTTAGGCCCTGGCGTGGAAATGGGAGAACAAAGCACATGGGTGGTGAACTTGAAAAGGGTTGAGATATACGTTTCATGACCAAGAGGATGAACACTTATATTTTATTTTGTTGATTTCTTTTCTTTGTTTGGGGACAAGCAAACCTTTAAGTGTGGAGATATTTGATAAGTGTTCATTTGAGCATAATTTAATATCATATTCTTATATGCTTGGCATGTAATTTTGAAAACTTTTTCCCACCGATACTTAAAATGTGTTCATTCTGATAAATCGGGCAGAATACCAGGACTCTGGAAGAAAGAAAGCATTTCGAGAAAAAATACCGGGACCACAGAGCACCCAGAAGGGCCCATATGAGCATTTATACGGCCCGTATGATAGACCGTATGGAGGTGGCTCGCCCGTATGTGGGCTGATATATGCCCATATACGGGCCCGTGTATCATAAAGTTCAGCGAATATACAGACCTAGGAGGTGGGCAGATTGGTAAATCTCACCCCTAAAACCCTAGAGGTATAAAAGCTGACTAATAAGGGTTTAGTGGGAGGAAGCAGCTTGGGGAGAGAGTCTAATCTTGGGGAAAGCTTTGAGATTTTCATCTTGAAGCTATTGGAGCCGGAAGAGGGGAAATCATTGGAAGAGGATCAAAGAAGCCATCAATGGTGCATTCATTAGTGTTATTCCTTATGATTTCCTTGTTTGTCTTCATCTTTGTTTTGGATTGTTGCCCCCCTTTCATGGAGGGCTAATTTTGTAGATGATTGGATGATTGATGAACCTTTGGACATGTTTTAATTAATGTTATCTCTCTATCTTTGATTGTTTGGTTGAATTTCATTGAGTCTATTGGATATTTTAATGTAAGCTAATCCCTCTACGTTGGGAAAGCCCGGAGGGATTTGCATAGTCCATATGGATGAAGAAGCGAACGCCTCCCCATGTGTAGACCATCTCCAATAGCGGGGATTGTGAGTATACCGGAAACCCGGGTACTAAAGAGAGCGAGTCCTTTAGATGTATTATTCCCACAATCACTCCAAGAATTAGGTTCCCTAGAACATCATCAATAAGGGAACTAGGATTAGTAACTATCCTCAAGAGAGGGAGTGAAAGCACCATAGGAACCCTTGGCCAAGGATCAACCAAATATCGAGATAGAGAGTAACATTCATCTTTTAGAAGTCCAAGGGGGATTCAATTGTCCGAGCATCCCCCTTTTATGATTGTTTAACCTTAAGAGCAACTCGATTCCCTTGTTTGTGTTGTCAATTGATTAGTTTAGAATTAGCATAATCAACCACCTTTGGATAGACTAGATAGTAGATGAATAGTAGGTACTAGTACTTCCATCTCCCTGAGGATCGAAAACCCGACTTTCAAGTCTACTTTATTACTTGTTACGACCCGTATGCTTGTGGTTGTATCGCATCAGCCCAGCTAGTCGGTTTCATTCCTCCCTCTTTCCGAGAGTCCTCCTTCTTCCGAAGATGTCGGGACTCTGAACCAGGTATTGTGGAAACCATTGCTTGTTATGCGAGAGTATCCTATTGAGGGCCCGACCCCTCATCCTTTGGAGGCCTCTTCCTCCTAGGTGAATGCATCGGGGCCAACTGCTGCCCGATCCGATGTGGCAGAGAGGAGCGAGGCCGTTGGCGTTCCGAGTGACATATTTATCGTGGGCCCTCGGGTTCAAAGTTCTCCATAAAAGGGAGAATTCTTGTCAGTGTTTCTACTCTAAAACAACTAGGGGCTCTATTCTTGGAGGGGTGATGGCAGAGGCTGAAATTCAGCGTAAATTGGATCGGGTTTTGGCTATAAATCTTACTTTCATAAAAGCCGAGAGACCCCAGAAGGTACCCTCGGTGACTGAGATAGTTCGTTCTCCTGGGGGTCTACTTTTTAAGGATCCTTTGGTAGTGGCAGAGATGCTGGAAGCCATGCGGCCCAAGGATGTTACCAAGCTATTGTTGGAGGCAGAGAGGGAAGAAGTTGCTACCCAACTTTCCCTTTCCTTTGCTACGGTATGCACTTTACCTTTTTCGAGCATTCTTAATTCTTGTTCTTACCTAACAACTACTCGACCAATGCATGCTAGTCTTTGGGCGGATCACGCGAGTCACCTTCGTGAAGATGCTGCTATTGTTAATCTTTATACGAGGGTTTCAGGGGAAAATGAGGCGGAGATTGTTCATCTCAAGGACATGGTTTTTGTTTTGGAAGCTTCATCCGGTTTACTAAAGAAGGAGAAGGACGAGGCTTTTGATACAGTCCATCGGGACATCGAGGAGAAGGGCAAACTCCGAGACAAGCTTGACCTCAGAGAGAGAGAGAGAGAGAGAGAGAGAGAGAGAGAGAGAGAGAGAGAGAATTGATCTCATCCAGAAGCTTTCTTGTTTTGAGGATTTGTTGCGGGTTACTGAGGCGAACGAAAAAAGTATTCAAGACAGAGTTAATGTCCTTGACAAAGATGTGGCTAAATGGGAAGATAAGGCTGAGCTCCTTCATGAAGAAAAGGACAAGGCTTCTAAGGACCTAGAATTGAAGGCCGACTCCCTTAGTCGTGCTCAGAAGGAGCTCGCAAGTACTCGAGAGGAGAAAGATGGTCTCTTGTCTCCTGAAGGTTCTGGCTTCAGAAAGAGAGGCTTCGGTGTTGGCTCGAGAGAGGGCAGAGGACCTTGAGGAATAGATAGCGGAGGTTGAGTAAGAGTTGGTGAGGCTTAAACAGGAGAGAAAGGATGGAGTGACATAAGCGTTTTCAATCCTTCAAACTATCGCGTGGCATGACGCGACTATGAACTTTGCTTATGTAGATTTTCCTAAGCCTAGGGCGCAAATCAAAGGATATGGATGCGCTGACCAGGGGCGAAGGTCCTTCCTCAAATGAGGTAGCTCGGATGACCAATGCCGTTAAGCCTGTCTCGTCATAGTTGGGCAAGTTGTTTTGTAATATGTTCTATTTTCTTGACTTAGTTTCTATTTGTATGTTCTCCGTTTGTCTTCCTGTGAATTTTTGTAAAGGTTATAATAGAATAACTTTGCATGCTAGCTATATCTCTATATCTAATTGAATCATGAATTTGAAAGAAACATTCTAACCTTTGTTATTTCCGAGGCACTGTTTCCCCGGTTTTCAATCATGGTGACTTTTTAGAGACCCCCCTTGGAGCAGCCGTTGATGTTGTCCTTCCAGGTGGCTTGGTTTCCAATTTTATTCTTTGAACGAGTCAGGGAACTCGACTCTTTGAGGGGTTTTGATCGAGATTTTGCCTCGGCCTCGTAGGGGACTTTGAACAAGATTTTTGCTTCGGCCCCATGGTGGACATTAAGAGAAATTTTTGCCTTGGACCCATGGGGGACTTTCAGCGAGATTTTTGCCTCTGCCCCGTAAGGGACTTTGAGCAAGAATGAGATTTTTGCCTCTACCCCGTGGGGGACTTAAAGATTAAGGGAATGCAAGGTTTTGTGGTTTCTACAAAATACCGACTTTCCATTTCTTTTATTAGTAACGTCGTAGATGCTCAACATGGTATGGGCGCTTGAGGGTTCATCCTTCCATATTAGTGAGCCAGTAGGTACCTGCCTGGACAATTTTTTTCACGACATATGGGCTCTCCCAATTTGGGGTCAGTTCTCCTGTTCGGCTTTTGTTACCTTGGGATTCATTTTCCCTTAGGAATAGATCTCTGAGTTGGAAACAAACCTCTTTTACCCGTGAATCATAGAAGCGTTTCACTCTTTGGCAATACACTGCAGCCCGGGTCTTAGCGACCTCTCTCTTCACCTCAAGAAGGTCGAGCTCCACCTGGAGTCTTTCTTCGTAGGTGTCCGGGGAAAATGCTTGTGTTGGTAATGTTGGTATTCCTATCTCTGCTGGGATGACGGCCTCCATACCGAAGGCAAGGGCAAAGGGTGTTTTTCCGGTTGGGGTTCGACTCGGCGTTAGGTATGCCCATAATGCGCTTGGGATTTGTTCTACTGAACTAGTTCCGTCCTTAAGGACTCGGGCTTTTAATGTTTGGATTAAGGTCCAGTTTGTCACTTTGACCTGGCCATTAGGCTGGGAGTGAGTTACCTAGATGAGTCTTGATTCGATTGCTAACTCGTAGAAAAAGGTTTTAAAGGCTCAGTTGTCGAACTGGCACCCGTTGTCACTAATGAGGGCCACTGGGATGCCAAACCAGCAAATGACCGTCCGCCATATGAAACCTTAACATACCTTTTCTGTTATCATAGCTTAGGCTTCCGCTTCTACCCATTTGGTTAAGTAGTCGATGGCGACGATTAGAAATTTCATTTGCTGGGTCGGTGTGGGGAATAGACCACAGATATCGACTCCCAATATTGTGAAAGGTCTCTTACTTATGATTAAGTTGAGGCTCGTTGGTGTTCGTCGCTGGATCCTAGCGTGGCACTGACATGCGTCACACTTTCGGGGGAATTCCATGGCTTCTCGTGCTAGGGTCGGCCAATAGTATCCCTACCAGAGGACTTTGTGACTTAGGGCCTTGCCTCCGAGATGGTCTCCGCAGATGTCTTTATGGATTTCGCGTAGAACATAGTCGGTCTCGGTAGGTCGTAGGCATCGGAGGAAAGGCTGGGTGTATGACCATTTGTATAAACCACCATCAATAATACCGTAATGAGTTGATTTGATAGTAATACGTCGGGCTTCTTTCCGATCCGGAAGAAGGGATCCGTTTTGCGGGTAGTTCCTATTAGGGTCATTCAAACATGGCTCCCCCCCGATATCCGACACTTCTTCTGGTCGATCTTCGATGGTTTTGGCCATTAGATATTGATGGTTGAAGGGCTGACTGAAATTGGTGTCCAGTGAATTCACTTTTCTGGACAGGTGGTTGGCCTCCTCATTTTTGGTTCTGGGGACTTTGATGATCCGGAAATGTGTAAAACTAGGCATGATCTTTTTTTCCACGGCCTTATATTTGACCATGTTTTCTTCTCTAGCTTCAAAATCTCTTGTGATATGACCGAGGACTAGTTGGGAGTCTGTGATAGTCTTGGAAAAGATCAATTTTAGTAGATGTTTGTTAGGTGTTTAGAGTTGGAAAGTGCATTATCGAACAAATACTATTTTTTATTTGGCTCTAAAATGTATCACTTAACCCCAAGCGTTGCCTTGTATGCTTTAATAGTGATTTACAACTGTTTGTGATCGATAGATGCTAAAATGAATGAAGTTTTTATACAACAGGTGAATTCAAGCAGCAAAGTGGTTAACATCGTGATGTACCTTTTGGACGTCGCAATGTTAATTATGAATAGAGCGCCTAGTTTAGAGATAAATTGAGATTGCGATGTCCTTTCAAACATCGCGACGTGAGCATTTATATGAATGTTGGACTGAAGTCAACATCACGATGTTAATTATAATCACGATGTCCTTTTCAATATCGCAATGTACAGACATTGGGAAATCTCAGACTAAGATGAACATCGCGATATCGGGGGCGCTGGGTATAAAAGAAGGATGAATGGTTAGGGTTGGATATCTTTGGTCTTCGTGGCGGCTGCATGTGAGAGCATTGATCCTGAGGGCTTCTTCCAACACCTTGGGGCTGGAGATCACATATTCATGATGGGGAATCTTTAGATTTACATCTTTGATGTTGTTGAACTCTCTTTTTGCTTAAATATGGATGTTTATGTGAATGACTTCATTGCTTTGGATTATTCTTTTGCAATGGTAGCTTATGTTAGTGTATTTTGTGCATTTCTATGTTCATTTATAAAGGCTTTTTTCCATTATTATGCTTTACTTGATGTCTGCGTAGTATAAGTATTGATAATAATGTCCCTAGAATAGTTTACTATTCTTAAATGGACATGAGATGTTGAGTCAACACTTGATATAAGTTGGAGAACTTATGCTGGATATACCCGTCATGAGAATTACTACATGGATTGTTATTTGAATGTTACAAGCAATTCTCATAAGTGGTAAGAGAAGTATATGATCCTTTGACTTGAGGTCACCATGGATCCTTACATGGCATGTATCATACTTTGATATAACCAAACATTACCCCTAACAGGGTGAACTATAAAGGTTGTCATTGGGTATGTCATGAACCATGTGGTAGAATATGAGTGATCAAGATAGGATTTGTCCCTCCTATATAATAGGAGTGATATTAGGGCCTCTTAATGAGTGAGACTAAGAAGTGTATGGCCACACATAGATGAATTAGAATGAGATATTGATATCATTTGTTTTCATTAGTCTACTTGGGATCAAGGAACATATTGATTGAATTATACAAGTATGACTGATCCATGACTTGTATTCAATTAAAGATATTAAGGACAAAGGGATACAAGATACTCAGTATTAATCACAGGAACAGGTTATGTCTATCATGACATTCTTGCGGTTTGGGTAGCAATCATTGCTTATGACATTAAAAGAAGTTTTATGTCATTGCCAACATCGCAGGAACTATTTGGTCATACTCAAAGGTTGATCTGGATTTGGAACTTCGTTGACTGAGTCATGTTCTGAGAGTCAGAATAGTATAAGTATACATGAGGGTCCAATATATTGTCTAAGCCCTAATCCTACTTTGGAAATGGTTCACAAAGTAAGAGCATATATATGTATATGGATATATGGGCCGGGCCTCCATTTGATAGAACCCTAATTAGTCCTATTCCCTAATTGTGTTGGATACAAAGGATAATAAAGAAGCTTGGGCCGACCACAAATAGATATGCTATATATAAAGATATATAGGGCAGTTATAAGTAGGCTTATGTAACTACTTCTAAATCTTAACATAGACGACTGTTTCTTCTTCTTTGAGAGAGAGAGAGAGTGTAGTTTCATGTTCATTTTTGAGGGTGGTTTCTAGTAGTTGGACAGACATTAGAGGATTGTTATTACTTAGTTCTATAAAACGCATCAAGTTAGTTCTTCGACAATGAGCTAGCACCGAAAGTCAAAGAATAAAAAAGTTCCAGTTTTGTTTTTGAGACGAACAAGGTGATTCAGTTCATCCAAGTAGATACTGATAGAGGTGAGGATTCTGTGATCATCGCTAAAATCATGATAAGGATTACCAGAGTATTATCAAATAATCAAGGGCGTCGATATACGAGCATTGACTACGGTTTGTTTTTCCGAAACCCAACCTAATAGCGATGTTTTCTCACTTAGATCTTGGATTGGTTTTATCGAGTTTTTTTGTTTTTTTTAAATTTTTGCTGCATATGTCTACAGTAGACATATATGAACTCGTCATTTCCCTATAGGTTAAACACCCTTTCTAGTTTTGTATGGATGTTATGACTTGAAATTTACACGATCTTTGGCTTTGCTTTGTTATTATGTGTGTGGTTGTGGCTATGAATCTCTCATGTTAATCCTTGTTGGTCAAAAAGTGACAAGTATCTTAAGCTTCAAGCGCATAGATGTATAAGCTTGAAGGTAGAGTAGAAATATAGGGTGGACGGAGTGGACACCGAATTATCCTTTCACTTAGACATAAGTAGAGGCATTTTCATGGTTTTGGTAAAGATTTGCCCTATAATGCTTCTAATTTACCGGTAGAAATATGGACTTTAGAGCATGACCTTTAGAAATAAGGTCTTGTAGGATGCGCCCGGAGTGCACAAAAGTGTAATCTTTATCATTGAAACACCCATATCCACAACCTTGATAACTTAACAAGCTGAGGAGAAAATCATAACAAGTCAATTATACCATACAACCCTAGATCCTTGATCCTAAGAGTTTCTCCTTTGTGACCTTCGTTCTTACACAACTCATTTGACAATCAATTACAATTTTCACTACTTCATAAACAAGCTCTATAATCGCATAAAGCTTTAGTTTAGGAAACCTAATATCCGTTCCCTGAGGAATTCGACCCGGTACCCGCCGGTTTTATTACTTGCGACCATGTACGCTTGCGTGCGGAGGCTTGAGTGCTTGTACTATAGCCGACGATCAACAGAGTCTATATAAGCACATAACTTTACACTCCGTGGCCTTGGGCTAATTGAAGTCCAACGATGAGGGCCTCATACTCGACCTCTTATTTGTTGCCTTGAACTGAAACATTAGGATCTTAGAAGTTTGCCATCCCGAGGGAGAGCGTAGCACTAAACCCGCTCTTGCTTTAACCTCGGTGGCCCAATCGTCTACATGTAAGGCCCACTGGGAAGAGGGTTCCGAGGGTCCCATAGGTGTTTGGCTCTCGCTTTCATGGACTGTTAATTCCATTATGAAGTCAACCAGTAGTTGGGCTTTGATTGTGGTCTAAGGCCTGTACTTGATTTCAAACTCTCCTAGCTGAATCACCCATTTGGCAAATCTGCCGGACATTTTTTGTCGATGGAGAATCTGCCTCAGGGGCGGGTTGGTCAGAACTGTGACTTTGTGAGCTTGGAAATAAGGTCTTAGTCGTCCGACCGAGGTGATGAGGTCAAAGGCTAGCCTTTTCAGGGGAAGATATCTTGATTCAGCGTCATTAAAGACTTTAATTGTATAGTAAATGGGCTTCTGGATTGGTGGTTTTGCTAATAGTATAGGAGATCACATGTAATCTTTAAGTTGTTTGAGCTTCTTTTCACATTCTTCGTTCCTTTCCATCTTTGGTGCTTTTCGTAACGCCTGAAAAAAGGTGAGATTTTTCTCCCTAGCCTTTGAGATGAAACGTCCGGGACGCTAGGCGTCCATTTAGCCTTTGGATTCCTTGAGGGTTTTTGGCGATCCCATTTCAAGAATGGCTTTATTTTCTATGGGTTGGTTTTAATGCCTCGTTGGGTCAGCATGAAGCCTAAGAATTTCGTGGAACGGATGCGGAAAGCGCGTTTACTTTGGTTGAGGCGCATGCCATATGCCGGAAGGGACTGGAAGGCTTCTTATAGGTATACTATATGGTGTTCGGTTTTTTCGCTTTTCACAAAGATATCATCCATATAGGCCTTGACATTCCTTTCGACCTGTTTTTGGAAGACCTTGCTGACGAGTCTCAAGAAGGTTGCTCAGGTATTTTTCAAGCCAAACGATATTACCCTATAGCAGTAGGTCACTTTATTGGTGATTAATAAAGTCTTTTCCTCGTCAGACTTGGCCAGTCAGATTTGATTGTAACCTGAGAATGCATCCAAGAAGCTTAACATCTCATGCCTTGCTATGGAGTCAACTAGATCATCAATCGAAGGCAAAGGAAAAGTGTTTTTCGGATAAGCTTTATTTAGATCCGTGAAGTCAATACACGTCCTCCATTTTTTGGTGGATTCCTTGACTACGAATACATTGGCCAGCTAATTCAGATAATCAACCTCTTGGATAAATCCTGCTTTTAGGAGCTTGTCGACCTCCCCCTCTATGGCCTTCTGTCATTCCCGGACAATGCTTCTTTGTTTCTATATAATCGACTTGAAGGCTGGGATTACGTTGAGACGGTGCTCGATGATGCTTCAGTCGACTCCCGACATGTCTTCTGAGGACCAGGTGACGAGGTCGGAGTTGTCTTGTAAGAGCGTCATAACTTCCTCTCTGTGTTCCGGTGGTGGTTCTGCCTCAATTTGGACAGTTTGGTTCGGTCGGGATTTGTTTAGGGAGAGTGCGACCAGATCTTCGACTGAAGTCGACCGATGTTACTTATTGCCTTTTGGCCCTTCGGTTTCTTCAACTGTCAAAGTTTCTAAGGCCTTTCCCTTTGTGTGCTCCATGCTTTTAAGGAGGGAGACGTAGCATTGCCGGGCAAGTGGTTGGTCTCCTCTTACCTCCCAGCAGCCGCTTTCAATCAAGAATTATAATAAGAGGTGTTAAGTCTAGATGGTTGTTTTTAAGGCATTGAGGGTTGGTCTTCCAAGGATAACGTTGTTGCTGTATGCATAGTGGATGACCATGAAGTTTGTCGTTAGTATGGATAATCTGGGTGGGCTCCTGATTGTGTGACTCGGGGAGTCAATATTCCTAATGGCTATACTACTCTACCCGAGAATCTAACCATCCAGGACTTCACGAGGAGCAATTGCTTCACTTTGAATCTCATCCTTCTGAAGGCGCTCCAGAATAGGACATTAACCGAACTTCCGTTGTCGATTAAAACCCTTCTCATCTCAAAGTTGGAGACTGTGATGATGATTACTAAGGCGTCATCATGAGGATGGAAGGTCCTCTTAGCGTCATCATCATAGAAGATAAAAGGCGGCACCAGTGGTCTCTTCTAGGTCTGCCCTTCTTGGGCAGACCCGACCATTCGGGAGTAGCTCTTTCGGGAGGCCGAGCTTTCTCCGCCACATCCGGAGCCGCCACTGATGCAGTTTACAATTTCTTTCCCGGCTTCATTATGCTTCGAGGATGATGGTCCTTTTCATTTTGGACTTTGGCGAATGTACTATTCAAGCTTACCACTCCGAATGACGTCCTCAATCACATTCATCTAGTGGGTATATTGCTCTGTATTGTGACCATGAGCTCAATGGAAGTTGAAGTACTTCATTCTATCTTTTCATAGCTCTGGGTTTTTCATGGGCTTGGGTCATGTCAAGATCTTTCGGTCTTGGACATGCATCAGAATGTGCCCCTGTGTTTGGTTAAGTAAGGTATTGTGGTCATATCTTACTATTCTTCCGATTTTTCTGGAGTCTCATGGCTGGAGTCTGTACTGTTTGGGGTGAGGCGGGGGCTCTCGGCCTCTTTTGTTCTCCTTCCGTGGTCCCCGTTGCTTGACCTCCTTCGGGGCACTTTCAGGCCTCTGGTGGGGCTTCACCCTCTAGATAACCTTTGATTTCTGCCGAGCTTCCTCTTCCCAACCTGCGTGAATTTCATGTTAGCTGATGTACTTTCGTGAATCATGACCTCGGGCATATTTCTTGGTGGTTCTAGAGTGAGTGAGTAGCGGAAAGGGAAGTCATATAGTCCTTCCGTCAAGATGGTAACGACCAAGCTAGGGATGAGGTCGGCGATGTTTGATTCTTATCAGAGTGGAAGGGTTTTCTTCTGCTTGGCTTGCTTGGCGAAATGAGTGAGGAAAAGATCAACCAACACATGGAAGGAGGGGACGGTGCTAGAGGGGAGGTCAACGAACCAATCTTGAGCTGTCCCTTCACGCGTGGCTCAGAAAGCTTGATATATCCGGGAGTCAATTGTCCTAGAGAGGAGCATCTTTAAATGAAAAGAATTCAAGTGACGGGTCGGGTCTATCTTGTAATCATACAATTCCATAGTGTTGGCTGAAAGCTGTCGAGGACGTGTTCCTCCAGTATTTCCCGGATGTAGGAAGGGATTACCTGGGGCACGTACCTCTCGGGTTCCCTCTTTCTGCGGGGCAAAGTGTACCACGGGGCCCTTTCCTTATAAGATGGGGTATATCGTTGTGTTCTTGAGGGGGTCCAATCTTGTTAATGATTTTAGGGTAGTTCCAAGCTGTCAGAAAGAAGGGTGTCTTGGGCCCTGCTTTTCGAGTACGCCGGGGGAGCTGGGGGTAGAGCATGAGAAGGTTAAAGCTGTATGGCTAGGATAGCTTGAGCTAGCTGTTCAAGCCATTGTTCCAGGTTTTGGTATCATTCGTCCTTGACATCTCCGTTGTGGGTTGATGCCAAAAGGTTTCCATCTGCCTCCTGGGTTTCGCTGAGCGCGCTTGTTCCATTATTTCCAGCTATTTGCTCTTGTATACGCTTTGACATCGTAATGGTTGTCATTTGACTTTTTGTAAGAATCTCCACAAAAGGCGCCAAATTGTTAGTGCTGGAAACCGGTCTTCTCTCGTAATTCGGACTGATCCAAGCAAACTATTGAGATTTGAATTTGTTTGGTGCGGATGCGTATGGATGCTTGTAAGAAGTCATGCGCTATTCTGTGCTGCTATAATAGTTGCACAAAGAGATGAACCAGTCTGATAAGTAGCCATTATGAGCATTCTTTGAAAATCTTTAAGTGTGGACATAAGTAGCCATTATGAGCATTCGTTGAAAATCTTTATAGCATGCATGATATGTGTAATTAGGACCTTGTTGAGAAATTACTTTAACCATGAATTTATTCCTAGTGCACCATCATATGCTAGAATTTTGAAATTTTTCCGCTGAAACACCATGGGCATGTAGAGACCATCCTTCTGACAATTATGATTGTGAAAGACAATAGATAACCCATTGCCATGTTCTTTTGACTTTAATAGCTAAGTATTGTTTTCAATGGCTCCAAGAAATTTCGTGGCATTAGTTCAAATTTATTAACCCCTCATAATATACATAGTGGACAAGTGCAATGAAAATAAAATAGTTTTGCACAATAGTTGTCAATTAATAAAGATAGTGTTCCGCTGCTTGTTGAGACGAACTAGTTTGGAGTTCTGGCTCCTATTCGGAGTGTTCTTCAATTCGAAAAGTCACTACTTAGCATGAACACCTATAGGTAGACTTGTAATCCCCTAAGTAGCGAAGGGTTCGGGTGCCTAATCAGCATGGATTCTCTGCAAAAGGGAGGAACTACACTATACCTTGATCTTTAGCATGGGAAAGTCGGATCCAATAGGGATGCCCTACCCGGAAAAAAAAAAACAAAAAAAAAAAACTCCTAGTTTCTTGCAAACTTGTCCACCATTCATCTAATAGGGGGATAATTCTTTTGATCTTAGGGCCTCAAGGACTTTCTAGAGTCCATTGAGAGCTTGCTTGTCTTGTTAAGACTTTAGAACATGGCATGTGGAGTGAACAAGCTTTGTCTAGACCTATATCGAAATACCACGGGATCAATCTAAGCCTTGGTATGGAAATAGGAGAACATATTGTGATGGTGAACTTGGAATAGAATTCGTGTATAATTTTTATAGCCCAAGGTTGAACACTTATCTTCTTTTGTTGATTTCTTTTCTTTGCTTGAGGACAAGCAAACCTTTAAGTGTGGAGATATGTGATAAGTGTTCATTGGACCGATATTTTATATCATATTATACATGTTTATTGTGAGTTTTAGAGGAGTTTCTGTAAGAGCCGCTATATTTAAGACCCAATTAAGCCCCCTAAATACTCCTCTAATCATGATTAGTGAATTATTCCCTTTATTGAATTAATATATTATAATAATAGGGGTTTAATTGCTTAATTAAATTCTTATGGGATATATGAGTGAAGGATAAAGAAGTTATATTAAAAGATTAGAGGGCTAGAATGTAAAAAAAAAAAAACACACACACACACTATTATATCTCTCTCTATAGAATTAATAGACAAGGGTTTACAAAGGAAAATTTGACAAAGATGAGGGTTCTTTACTAATTGTTCACATGAAATCATGCATAGTGCATGTACGCAGAGCATCAACGGCTTGGCTTAATAGCTATTAAGATCTCATGGTTTGCTTTAAAGAGTAGCCCTACTGCTACTCGTTGAGTAGGATCTGAGCATCCGCAATCGTCGCCGAGCAGAGGAGCAGGTAACATCGTCTCGCCGCATCAGAACATAGTGACTTTGAAACCCTCGCCGTGATGTTTGAAAGGAGTGAAATCACAGGGAAACTAATCACTAGAAAACGATGAGCTTCCTCTCTTCTTTTCTAAGCTTACCATTTTTCTTCTAGTTTAAACGAGAGGGCTAGAGAGAGGGAGAGATCCCGTCGTTTACTGGCATACTTGACGAGCAAGTTGGTTTGAGAGAGGGGGCTGAATTCTTCATTGCACGCTGACACCTCACCGGAGCTTGAACCCGAGAAGCTCATCGTGGTCCGAGTTGAAAGTGAAGAGAAGTTGAAAGGCTGTGAGGGCGTCTGGACTTGGTGTTGGTGGATCGGAAGAAGGTGCGACCACCTGAGAAGGTATGTATATGCTAAGTCCCCATGTATGAGAACCACCTTCTTTCTTGAACCCTCTGAAGAACAAGAGAAACGAGATGGGTTGATGAAGAGATGAACTAGTGCATGATTTTAAATATATACGTGCTGGAGAGAGAGACTCACTTTACATCTATTCAAAGGATGTTTAAATGGGATAAGACAAGGAATTGGATAAATGCAGACATATATGGAATTGAGACATGTGCAGGTGTTTGAGTCAACATGAATTCATGAAATTATTAGACTTTGTAAGCTATGGAGCATGATGTTTGCATGGATATATATATATATATATATATATATATATATATATATATACACACACATCCATACTTGTCCATATAAAAACATGGATGAGGATTAATCCAAGATATGCATGTTCAAAATGTATGAGTTGATGTATTACTCCTGAATAAGAATAGAGGAAAGACCATATTATTAATTACCTTAAATACTATTATCAACATGGCATTCATAGGAGATGTCTTGCCTTGAGTATTGAAGCTAACTTAATACTTTCTAGAAAATCATAAACCTAACTATGCATTTTTTTTAAATTGGAAGGCTTCAATATTAAGGTGCAGGCCAGAGAGAGAAATAGAGAGAGAGAGAGAGAGAGAGAGAGAGAGAGAGAGAGAGAGAGAGAGAGAGAGAGAGAGAGAGAGAGAGAGGGAGATGATATTGGGTTATTGTATACATATGTATATGTATAGATACACAATTGTTGCATGAGTTAAAGATGCTAATACACTTAGCCAAATAGAGGACAAGCGATAATTAATGGTCTTGGCCGGATATAACCAAGTTGGAGAAAGCCAATAGGTAATAGGGTAGACGGATAACCATCTTATTCACTTAATTAAGATTAAGGAAGGAACTATGTGATATTTGCCCGGGACGTCATAAATATATGTTCTTGGGTAGTTATAAAGTTGTGTAAGAACATATTTATTATTCTATGGTCGGCCAGAGTATTAAGCTTAGCCTTAATCAACAGATATCGATGTGGTGCGGGAAGACGCGTCGAGGGAGATTCGTGATTGAGTAAGAGCACCCTTGACTCAGGCAAGTACTACCGCACTCCTTCTATTGGATATATATTGATTATATCATGTCTCCTTGATGCTTGGATTCATTGTGGTGTATGTGTATCTGTTTTCTTGGATTATTTGTGATTTCATGTTAATACACATACCTTTGATTTCTCGATGTTCATTGGTATTCTGGTTTTATACCGTTGACCACTTGTTCCTTTGGCTACATGGCAATATCACCACCTTCGCACAATTCTGTTCGGCAAATAACGTGAGGATTCAATCCTGCGAACAAGTCCGTCGGAATTATAACAACCCTCTTGTACAGGGCGTGGGGTGGGGAGAGAGAGAGAGAAATATCTAATGCCCCTACAGTGAGTAGGCCTTATCTACTTGCTACAGTGGGCCGATATTTATCCCGTTTTACCTGCGTGGCATCTACGCGCTAGGCGGCAGATATTTTCCTACCGCCTTAAGAGATATTTACCTAACTCACCGCCTTTATTCCACCGCTTTCCCGAACTTCTAAGGTGCTATAAAAGGAGAGCGTTAATAGAAGGAAAGGGGATCCGAAAAACTCATCAGACAGAGAATTGCCTAAATCGAAGACTCTTTACTCAAGTTTTATGACATAAGCATCGGAGCTGAATCCGGGCAGAGAAGCCCAATTCCGATCACTGCCCTCTCCTTTTTACAGGTTCGCTCATGGGTAATTCCGATCGGAGTTTTCATGATGTTCTCCGCGCTCCCTGTTCGTAAGCAGAAGTAAGCGTCCACACCAACTATAAATTTTAACCGTTGGTCGAGAGCTGAGGCCAGATCACGAGGCAATAATGGCCAAAGCGTGACGTGGACCAGTTTTTGGCATCAACAGGATATATATTGATTATATCATGTCTCCTTGATGCTTGGATTCATTGTGGTGTATCTGTATCTGTTTCCTTGGATTATTTGTGATTCCATGTTAATACACATACCTTTGATTTCTCGATGTTCATTAGTATTCTCGTTTTATACCGTTGAGCGTGTATCGTCAGCTATTTTGTCGTTGAGGATTCTCCTGTGATAGTATGGATGTTCAGGGCCGAGGACACCCTGTTCATCCAGTTTTCCTTGTCAGAGGGATGATACTCTGGCAGTCCCGTATTCCTTGTCAGTGGGACGAAGCACTGGCCGTGTACGTACATGCGTGGAGGTGGCGCTACCTTACTGTCGACGGACTTGACTGCGGTTTCGACCGTGCTTGCCTAGGGAGAGGACTTGCGAGTTCGTTAGTTCGCTTGTCGTGATTAGCTGTACGATTTATTGCCTGAGATTTGGATTTTCCCTACCACTTATGATGGTGTGTTCTTGGTAGGATGTAGACCCTAACCTCTTTGACTTGACAGGGGTCTTGTTCATGTGTGTGAACCTGTTGTTTGAGGAGATCATTTCATACATATGTATATTCCTCGGATATCTCTCCTTGATGCATGTTATTATTTATGAGGCATGATTACATATATCCAGCTGGTGCTTGCTGAGTTTTCATTTCGAAAGCTCACTACTTGTTGACATGTTTTCTTTCAGATCCCGAGGAGTAGCCGTTGTGGGCCTCGAAGGAGCTGAGCATGGGTTATTAGAATTCTTGAGGTTGTTTATCTTCTGCTTAATATGTGTGAGAACATGTTGTTGGTTCCCATGTAAGAGCCATATTATGATTATGACTCTGATTTGACTGTAGGGTTTGTGAACTCCTGGATTCGTATTCGGTTCCATAGTGTACTCTAATTTGATACATTATGTCCTTTTATGTTTCCGTTATGCACGTTTTGTGCAATATTTGAACACTAAGGCTTCGTGCCCGGGTAGGGCCCGTCCCTGTTCGGGTACGGCCGGTCTGTAGCGTGCCCGTGGGCCCTGGGATTTTGGGGGCGGGGCGTTACAGTTTCAGCCCACCGATACTTAAAAAAGGGTTTATTTTTTCAAACAGGGCAAAATATGGAGACTTCGGAGAAAAGGAAGCAATTGGAGAAGAATTCGGGCCGAAATAGGACAAAAGAATGAAGACCCAGGTCCATACGGGGCTCCATACGGACCCGTATGAACCTGGGCAGAGAAGGCCTCGACTCCAACCTCGTATGAGACCCCGTATGAGTCCATACGGGGTCCCATACAGACTAACATAGCCCCGTATGACACAATCTATGAAGCCATACGGACCCGTATGGTAGTCCATATGGAAGTCCGTATGGCATAAGTTTCCAGCGACGATTTGATCTGCCCAGGGGTAAAAACGGAAAAGGACCCAAAACCCTAGTGTCAACTATAAAAGAAAAAGCTTAATCAGGTTTTTGGGATCTTGCCTTTTTGATTAGAAAGCTTGGAGAGAAAGAGAGAGCTAGAGGAGGAGCCTCATCATCATCTTCTTCCCCAACTTGGAGGAGAGGTCACCGGAGGGGTTCCTCATCTTGAAGCTCTAGAAGGCAAGAAGGAAGGGCGAGCAAGCGAAGCATCCACCTATCTTCATCAATAGGGAGTTTTTGTTTGAGATTTATGTTTTCATCTTCCCTTATTGTTGTGGATTGTTGCCCTCCATTGATGGAGGGCTAATTTCTTGATGCTTGGGTGTAGATGAACCTTTGGATGCTATTTTAATTAAATTAGTGTTTCTATGTTGAATGCTTGTATGATTTCATTAGGTCTATTGGATGATTTGTATTGAGGTAGTAGTCTCTCTACGTTGCGAGAGCCCGGAGAGACTATTGGTGTCCATGTGGGGGAAGACGCGAATGCCTCCCCACGTGTAGACTTTCTCCAATAGAAGGGGTTAGGAGTACACCGGGAGCCCGGATACTAAGGAGAGCGACTCTTTTAAATTGTATATTCCCCTAATCCTTCCAATTTAGGTCGGGACATCATCAATGACGGCATTAGGTTAGTAGCTCATCTCTGGTGGAGAGAGTGAAAGCATATTAGGTATCTTTGGCCAATGGATCATCAAGCATTGACATAGCTCGCACTAATCAATTTCATCAAATCCAAAGGGGATTCGAACACCAAAGTATCCCTTTCTTGATCGAATCTCATCCAAGTATTAATCAATTGTGCAATTTCAATTTCAAAGTTCTAGGTTTAGAATTAGTTGATAGTCACCCAATTTCCGATCGATTAGATAATAGACAAATAGATAGTACTAGTACTTCCTACTCCCTGAGGTTCAATACCCGACTTTTCAAGAGTCCACTTTATTACTTGATCCGATCCGTACACTTGCGGTTAGAATGCATCACAAAGGAAGGATTAAAACACTATAAATCAATAAGAAATAGGTTCCCCCTTTGTTTTGAGCTTCTCCCCGCAAGATTTGGCCTTGAAACCCTCCGGGTCGCCTCTTTGGAGCCCTAGCCGTCGCCCCCAAATGAGAGATCGTCAAAACCTAGCATATCAGCCCCTTTTTATAGCCCAGCGCCCTCGACATCGCAATGTCATGGGGTGACATAGCAATTTGTCTTTTCTGTGATAGTTGGCGCTCTGTCAGCGATTAACATCGCGATGTATGCAGTCTGCATCGCGATGTTTTCATCAACTCCACGATCAGATGACGATTTCAACTCAGATTGAGCTAAAATTTTAACAAATTGTTCCTAACTTGTTGATATTTAATCTGAACGGTGGAGATTGTATTTGGAGACCTGTAGCACATCCAATAAATTCCGGATCTCAGCTGCTCTTTCAGGCTGCTCACAACCCTTTCTCCTTTCACTACTTTCGCTCATTTGTTATAGAACACCTTCCACTTTTGCTGAAGATCATCCTTATAGCTCCCCAATGGTCTCACTATCTATCAATATTAAAACACTTGCAATAGTGCATAAATTAATCCATTTACTATAGAAATTCACTCAAACAAGTGTACATGCTAGTTGAGGTATAGTTTATATAAAATAACCCAAATTGGCTCTTAAATAGATCATTAGATGGCTATATGTGGTCTCAACCTAGAATAATATGTCATCTAAATAGCTCTCTTTTGAGAGCTATCATCATCCCCTCCTCATAAGTGTTCTCTGTCCGAGGGACCTCCCATGTAGTCCGAATGTCCCACCCGGATTTACATGACAAAAAGAAATACTTTCTTTTCTACTACTTAATAGAAAAAAGAACCCTACCTAAAAATTTCTTCCTCGAGCGGGCCGAGAAAAAATACCAATCGTTATCAGGCTCTAGGTTCAGACTGAACAAGAGATAAAACCAACCGCAATCGGTTTAACGCCATAATGATTAGGAACAAAAACGAATCGGTAGATTAGTGTTCATGAATTTGGAGTCAATTGATAAGGACACAGTTGATGATAATCTAAAATTTCCTTGAAAATATCAGGAAATGGGAGTCTGAGATTACCCAACAACATGTCCTGGTAAATAGTTATCTCGTCATCTCTAGGGGTACTGGCCCTCTCCCTAGAAAAAGGTTCCTTAATGGAGATGGAAAATAGACCGATCCTATTGTAAAACCCGCCTTGAAATAAATAAGAATTTCCATTTAATATTATTTATTTTTCCCAGAATTTATTAAATGGAAATTTAATTTTGGTAAGCGATGAAATTTGGGAGAAATTTTAAAGTTCTATTAATCCAGATTAATTAAGTATTTATTAATCATGGTTAATTATTGAGAAAAATAGACAAATATTCGAATCCCGGGAAAGGTGGATCTGGTCTGACGAGAGACAAACCCCGTGAGATTACAGTATGCCCATGACACTGGGTCGTCTGACCCGAGATTTTTGGATCTCGGTCGGGGAACCATTAAAGGGATAAGATAAATTAAAGGCGACGGAACATATAGTGGGGAGATAAGTAATCAAAGTGGTTTAGAGGATAAATTTAATTAAAGTGTTATGATAAGTTTAAAAGATGAAATTGATTAATAAATCAAATATTAAGTGTATATATATATATATATATATCAAACTTTGCAGACTTAGGTTTGGGAGGTTTCAATTTGATTTCAATTGAAACCAAATATCGGGCGTCTCCCTCTCTCGTCCGCGAGCTCCCTTCCCCGCGGCGGCGAGCCCACCGAACAAGCGCCGAGCTCCCTTCGCCAGCCTATAGGACCGCCTGCACGCGTGGTGGTAGCCCAACTCTTGCGCTGCACTTTAGCTCGCGCGCGCCGCCCGGAAGCCGCTCCCCCGCCATCCCCTCCCTTGCTGGCGAGCTCCAACCAAAAGGACGCGCGCAACCCGACAACCGCCCCTGAGCCCCCTCGGCCACCTTGGTTTGCACACAGACGTCCGCGCGCGCCTCCCTACAGGCGACCAGCCACCTACGCGGCCTCTCCTCTCGCTAACACCGGGCGAGCCACTGAACTCCGTCACCGCCCGGCCAGCGGCTTCGGCTCCGCCTCCTTCACGCGCGCCTGCGCCCAGAGAGGTCCCTACCCGAGAGCAGCTCCAAATTTGAGCTCCACCCCTCTTCCTTCTCTCTCACGGCCCAGCTCCGGCGTGGTGGCAGTCCGGCGAAGACTAGCCGTCCGACCGCTTCTTTCTCCTCCCATCTTCCTAGCTGCCCAACATTGATTGAGTTCCTCTTTACCCCTCGATCAATTCGGGTTACATAGTGAGATTTCTCAACCCTTAATGGAAGATAAATTATGAAAGTGTAAGGACTAGGGCTATGGTATGGAGGAGTTTTGATGATATGGGATGTGTAATTATTGAGGGGACACTTGTATATGCTGTTACGGATATATTTGATAAGACAGATGTCATGGACCTAGGGACCACCTGTCACACACAGGACCGTGTTTCTTCGGCCACGTAGCATCTTTGGCCACTTGGCAATATCACCAAATAACCGTGCACAATTCCGTTCGGCAATAAAATGAGGAATAAATCCTGCGAATAAGTCCGTCGGAATTATAACAGCCCTCTTATACAAGGCGTGAGGTGGAAGAAGAGAAGTAAATATCTAACGCCTCTACAGTAAGTAGGCCTTATCCACTTACTACAGTGGGCAGATATTTACTCTACTTACCTCTGTGGCACCTACACGCTTAGGCGTATATTTTCCTACCGCCTTAAAAGATATTTACCTAGCCCACCGCCTTACCCCACCGCCTTTCATACCCCACCGCCTTGCAAGATATTTGTTTAAACCGCCTCTAACTTGCTATAAAAAGAGAGGAAGGACAGAAAGGAAAGGATCCGGAAAAACACTCACTACACATTATACAAAGAATTGCCTAAGACTTCTTACCCTGATTTCTGACTTAAGCATCGGAGTTAAATCCGGGCAGAAAGGCCCAATTCCGACCCCTTTTTCTCCCCTTTACAGGTCCATCAGTGGATAAATCCGGACGGAATTTCAGGGTGCCCTCCGCGTTTCCCTGTTCGTGAGCAGAAGTAAGCGTCCACACCAACTATAAATTTTAACCGTTTGTCAAAGGCTGAGACCAGATCACGAGGCCACAGTAGCCAAAGTGTGAGGTGGACCATTTTTTGGCATCAACAGTTTGGCGCCGTCCATGGGGACCCTTACGAAAAGCCAAATGACCAGTACCAGAAGATCAAAACGAATCCAAGGACAAGGAGCACCTACTAGCCCTGAAGGACCTGACGAAGTCCAAAGACATGAAGAAATCTGGTGGGACGATCCACCCATCGTACCTCCACCAGAAAATCGGTCCGTCCAACCCCAAGAGTCCATTCCGGAATTTTATCTTAACATGCAGCGGCTAGAGCGATTGGCTCAGTCCCATACGTTGACTCATCCTCCACCTCTCCCCACACAAGCTCCAATACCAAACGTATCAACGGTCCCGCTGGCTAATTCCGAAAGTAGAGGGAGGACAAGAACCCGCACCCATAAAGAGAAAAGAGAAAGAACCGCCTTTTCCGCTAGTTCAGAACCCCCCTCCGTTCGACGTAGAGACCAAGCTGCCACAAGAACCGAACGGACAAGGATAGAACAGAGTGGTCCATCTATGCAAACTGTTGATAGAAGGACCCAACGGCAGGACCTTTCCTAATAAAACAGGAAATCCGAGCGACATATCCTCAGTATGTGTTCGCCCTTTGACAAGGAGATATTGGAAGAACGAGTTCCTGACAGCTTCAGGCCACCTCTTATGACCGCATATGAAGGCAGAACCGATCCGTCTCGTCACCTGAAGTCTTTCCGATCGAAGATGCTCCTCACTGGAATTACCGACGCTCGTATGTGCCGAGCTTTTCCCGCCACCTTAGAGGGAAAAGCGCAAGACTGGTTTGTCGATCTTCCATCTAGTACAATTACTTCTTTTCAGATTTTAGCAGATCGCTTTCTAGCCTATTTTGCTAATTACTCAAAGCAAAAGAAAACTCCATCTACCCTTTTGCATGTTAAACAACGAAAGGGAGAAGCGTTCCAAGCCTATTTAAATCGTTACATAGACGAAACAACAAATATTGCGGACCTTCTTCCGCGAATGGTCGTAACCTTCTTAATGGAGGGGCTGTTAGACTCCCCCTTTCGTTTCTCCCTCACTTTGGATCCACCAAAGAAAATTCCCGCCCTTATGAACCATGGCCAAAAATACATCAATTTCAATGAAATTTATACGGGTTGGGAAGAAGAGACTCGACGTGGGCCTGTAGACACCCTAAAAGGAAAAACCTACCAAAGTGTCAACAGAAGGCCCCCGGATATACGGAAGGAAAGAAGATCATATAGGGACAACAAGGGCACAAACAGAAATCTGGAAACCTCAACACGCCCTCAACGACATATGCTGCAGCCCCGAGAACCTACAAAGGAAGGAAAAATTGTCAAATATGATCACCATACCCCACTAAATCAAACCAGAAGCCATATCCTTATGCAAATCAAAGAACAAAAGCTTCTGACATGGCCAGAGCCTGCAAGAAATACCGAACGGCAAAGGAATAGCAAGAGATATTGTCAGTTTCATCAATCTAAAGGACACGACACGGAAAAGTGTACCCACTTGATGAACGCGATAGAGGATGTCGTTCGAAGAGGACAGTAGGAGCAATATATCAACCTTGAGATTCAGGAGGAACCTGAAGCTTCACAACCTGAAGAAGAAAAAGGAGAGATGGTGGGGTTTATTAGTAGTGGCCCTGGTTGTGGAGGTGAAAGCTCCGCCTCTCGAAAAAGTTATGCCCGAATGGTGGGAACGACGCAAGAGACAGAAACACCACGAAGAAGGTCTCGACCCACGGCTCCCGTCATTTTTTATGATAATGATGTCAGCAAGGTTAGTCATCCCCATGATGACGCACTGGTCATTGCCATCAAGGTCTCCAGCTTCCAAATGAAGAGGGTTCTTATAGATAGTGGAAGTTCAGTTGACATTCTCTTTTGGAGTGCTTTTGAAAGAATGAGATATGACGCGGATGACTTACTTCCTGTAAAATCATCCTTAGTAGGATTCTCCGGGGTGATATGTACCGTAAGGAATGATCTCCTTACCAGTTACAGTAGGAAACTAACCAAGATCATCAACCGTGACAACAAAATTCTTGGTCGTGCGTTGTGCTTCAAGTTATAACGTGATCCTTGGCAGGCCAACCCTCAACGCCCTGAAAGCCATCATCTCTACTTACCATCTTCTCCTCAAATTCCCAACTGAAAGTGGTAGTGGGGAAGTAAGAGGAGATCAACCCTTGGCTCGGCAATGTTATGTCTCAACCCTCAAAGGGAAAGCTCTAAATAAAAGGAAAACAAAGGTTTCAGAAGCCATGCTAGTCAGCAGACTAGCCGAACGGGAAGATGAAGGGCTTCGACCTACACCAGTTGAAGAGTTGCTAACAGTTCCCCTAGACGCAGCCAGAGCAGACCGCACGGTACGGATTGGGGCAAATTTGGCAACCACACAGCAAGAAGACCTTATGAGAGTATTAAGGGCAAATTCTGATCTCTTCGCTTGGTCATCAGAGGATATGCCAGGCGTAAAACGCGAGATCATAGAACACCATCTCAATGTAGATCCGTCATTTAGACCTATGAAACAGAAAAGAAGAAATTCCGCTCCAGAAAGACAGAATGCCGCAGAAGAAGAAGTATCGAACCTTCTAAAGGCTAAGTTTATCCGAGAGGTGTATTACCAAGAGTGGTTGGCCAATGTCGTTCTAGTAAAAAAGCGGTCCGGAAAATGGAGAATGTGCGTTGATTTCACAGACTTGAACAAAGCTTGTCCAAAAGATTCGTTTCCTCTGCCCTCAATTGATGGTTTGGTTGACTCTACAACGGGGCATGAGATGCTGAGTTTCTTAGACGCCTTTTCAGGCTACAACCAAATCTAAATGGCCAAAGATGACGAAGAAAAAACGTCCTTCATTACAAGCACTGGAACTTACTGTTATACGGTGATGCCGTTCGGCTTAAAAAATGCTGGAGCCACCTTCCAAAGGCTCATAAATACAGTCTTCAAAGAGAAAACTGGTAGAAATGTTGAAGCGTATGTGGATGATATCTTGGTGAAGAGCCGAAAAGCCGCTGAAAACCTATCAGACTTACAAGAGGCTTTTCAGTCGCTCCGGAGTTATACTATGCGGTTAAACCCGAAAAAATGTTCCTTCGGTGTCCGATCAGGGAAGTTCTTGGGATTTATCTTGACACAAAGAGGAATAGATGCAAATCCAGAAAAAATCAAAGCTATTCTTGACATGGGATCACCCAAAAGTCTTCAAGAAATTCAACGGCTTAATGGACGCCTGGCTGCACTTGGGAGATTCATCTCCAAAGCCGGAGAGAAAAATCTCCCACTCTTTCAAGCCCTGCTAAAAGCACCAAAAATGGATTGGACGGAAGAATGTGAAAAAGCCTTTCAGGGGCTTAAAGATTATCTCCGATCGCCTCAGCTACTAGCTAAACCGCAAGTGGGAGAAGAACTCTACATCTACTTGGTCGTTGCCCCGCGAGCAGTCAGTGCGGTTCTTTTGAGGGAAGACAACGGAGTTCAAAAACCAGTCTACTACACCAGTAAGATCCTTAACGATGCGGAGTCGAGATATCTGCCACTTGAAAAATTGGCCTTTGCTCTTATTACATCTGCGCGAAGATTGAGACCATATTTTCAAGCCCACAGGATCACAATCTTGACTGATCAGCCATTAAAGCAAGTTCTTCATAAACCAGAGAATTTCGGACGCCTAGCCAAGTGGGTAATAGAATTAGGCGAGTTCGATCTCACCTATAAACCCCGAACGGCGATCAAGGCTCAAGTGCTGGCTGATTTCATCGCGGAATTGACTTTCCCGACAAACGAGGGCGAATTCCCGTCACAGAATCCAGAAGAATGCCTTAGCATCCCGTGGTCTGTATACGTTGATGGATCGGCAACTGAAGAAAGATCAGGAGCAGGTTTCGTCCTTTATTCTCCTTCTAAATGGAAAATGGCGACAGTGCTCAAGTTCCAATTCCGAGTGACTAACAATGAGGCCGAATACGAAGCTCTCATTGCGGGATTACACCTGGCCCGGGGGCTCGGAATTCAGTGCCTGCATGTGTATTCCGATTCACAGCTAGTCGTGAGCCACACCTTAGGGAGCTTCGAAGCAAAAGAAGAGAACATGGTCAAATACCAAGCAATAGTAAAGAAAATAATACCATACTTCGCCTATTTCCGGGTTGAAAAAATTGGTCGAGCGCAAAACGAAGAGGCGGACGCCCTGTCTAAAAAGGCCACAGCACCAAACGGAGATACAGAGTCCTCTTTTAACCTGCAGTACCTTCCCACGAAAACTATCGATAGATTGGAAGGAGAGGTACAAAGTGTGGCCGAAGAGCCAAGTTGGATGGATCCCATAAGAAATTACCTACAAGGTGGGCCTGCACCACCCAACAAAGTAGAGGCCCGACGAATCGCTTACAAATCCGCTCAATACACCATCATCAACGAAATCATATACAAAAGGTCTTACACGCAACCTTTCTTGCGATGCCTACATCCTACAGAAGCTAGGTATATCCTTCAAGAAATTCACGAAGGCATCGGTGGCGGTCACATAGGAGGCAAAGCCTTGAGTTACAAAGTCTTACGACAAGGTTATTACTGGCCAACGCTAACTCAAGATGCAATAGCGTTCGCTCGGAAATGTGATGCCTGCCAGCGGCATTCCAAGATTAAGAGACGACCACCGGCACCACTTACGTCAATTATCAGTCCGCGGCCGTTTGCTATTTGGGGAGTTGATCTTTTAGGGCCATTCCCTACTTCGATCCGGCAACTGAAGTTCCTAATAGTCGCTATCGACTACTTCACCAAATGGGTGGAAGTTGAGCCCTTAGCCAAGATCACAGAGAAAGCTTGTCAGGGATTCTTATGGCGAACGGTTATCTGCCGATTCGAATTCCAAGTCGCCTTCATCTCCATACAATGGGCTTACGCTTTGATAACTGTGCTTTCAAGAGTTTCGCTCCGAAGCTAGGAATTGAATCCAGCTGACTTCTCAGAACACATCCTCAAGCCAATGGTCGTAGAGGTAACAAACCGCACCTTTGCTCCAAACTCGAAAGCCCTGTATCCAAAAATGGAACCAATTGGGTGGAAGAAATTCGAGCGCCTTTGGGCCTACAGTGACAACCGCCAAAACTCCCATTGTGGGAAAGTCCATTTTCTCTTACTTACGGGCCGGCCGCCATCCCCGCAGTAAATAGGAATGCCTACTTTATAACACAAATGTAAGTTCTCATCGTAAGAAAATGAGAAAAATCTCCGTTTTTAACTAGACCTACTTGAAGAACTAAGAGAAATGGCGTAAATAAAGGCCACTGCCTATCGCCAAAGAGTCAAAAGGTTCTACGACACTAGGGTGAAAAGAGTCTTCTTCCAAATCGGGTGATCCGTCCTAAGAGAAAATGAATTCCAAGGAAATAAAAGTCGAACGGGAAGCTAACTCCTAACGGGAAGGCCCTTACGCCGTAAAAGGATCGTCCGAAATGACACCTATTATCTAGTAAATATGGACGGAAAACGCTCAAGCGCCCATTCCATGTAACACTTACTGGCGCTACTACTATCAATGAGTTCTGTAGCTGTCTCTTAAAATGTCACGGAATAAAGCTCAAGTCTTTCCCATTCTACTAAAATACGGTGAAATTCCCATTCCACTAAAATGCGGTGAAATTCCCATTCTACTAAAATGTGGTGAAATTCCCATTCCTGAAAGACGAGTCAGAATTATCTTACACAGATAAACGACAACTCTCAAACAAGGGGCAAAAATCCCGATCGAAATAGGAGGCAACAATCTCATTTATGAAGGCAAGTACCTTACTCAACAGCTTAGTCCCATGATTGGACCAAGAAGAGAAGAGCCCGCTACGCAGCTTGCCTTACAAACCGAATGAGGAAGGGAAGACCTTACAAAGGACTTCAAAAATACTTCTCAGCGGTTTTCTTGCATGGTTAAGGATAGCACTCGGAAATAAATCTTCACCACCAGAGAGGTTTGTGTTTCATTCATATCAAATAGAAGTTACATTTCAAATAAACAAAAAATTTACAAAGGCATATCATAAAAAACCCCTAAGATCAGGCTGGTCAGCCACTTCTGGAGGAACTTGAGTTGGAGGTTCCAAAGGGTTAGGGGCAGAAGCTTCTGGGGTCTTAATAATCTGTTTCTCTTTTAGTTCCATGTAAATCTTCAAGACCCTAGCAAGCCCCATAGATAACACTTCTCCTGGAGGAACATGCTGGCTCACTTGGTGCACCACCGAATATATACGTGTGGCTCCATCTTTAACTTTTGTCCTGAGCCGGGCAACCTCCTTATCTAGTTTATCCGCTCGCTCTATTAAATCCTTAATTTCTTGCGAGTCGGATTTAGGAGCTTTCAAACGGGAAGCCAAGTCTTTCTTGAGTGTGTCACGCTCCCCCTTTACTTCCGCCAACTCAGCTTGAACGGCGGTAAACTCAGCAGCCTTCAGCTTTAGATCCCATCGAGCGGCCGCCTTCCTCTTCGAGTAGATTTGAGTTCCTTCTTCAAACCGGCCGGATTCGCTTTTGTAACCCTTTGATATTCTCCTCAGTAAGAGAACCTTTGGAAATAGATAGCCGAGCCGCTTAGATCGCTTCTTCTCCTTCTCCATGGCGAGATAGTTGTTGGTACCGGCCGGCTTTATCTCGCTCAAGGGCCTGGATAGCGTTAAGCTATTCTTTCTCCTTTTCCTCTAAAGCCACCACCCTAGAGCTTAATTGGGCAATGTCTGCCCTATTCGTTTCCATCTTTGCCAAATCTTCTTGGCAAAGATTATCAACTCGATCCGCCAATTGTGCAGTCTACGGAATAACAAGACGCTCGTAAAAACACACCAAGTTTAAAAATAAAGAGAAATATGAGAACAACCCTTACCAACATGGCCGAACGGAATAATTGATAAGTGGCTTCTTCCCTCCCAGCCCTTCGGAGTTTCGTGGAGAGCTGCTCGGGCCTCATGGCCATCAAAACATCCTTTACGGACCCAGCGTCGCGAAAAGGAGTATCCTCAGAAGGTAGCTCCTTCTGCTTAGTGGCAGATCCCTTTAAGCCTCAGTCCGCCACCCTCAGTTTGTCTAGAAGGGCCGCTTCCCCTGCCTCCGCTTGTAAAATAGAACCTTTCTTGAAATGTACCCTTAGAAAGTGCCTTTATAAAGATTCTCACCTCAATAAGAAGGATATCCTCCGGCCGACTGGAAGAAGGACCTTCGGAAATTGGAGATAAAACCGGACGGGCTTCTTCCGCACGGCCTTCCTCTTGAGGCGTCTTCGCCTGTTCCCCTACAATTCCGGGACCCGATACGTCCTCGGAATTCTTTCTCTTGGTCCTCCTCTCCCGTGAGGACCCTGCTACTGGGTTACTTTTAACCCCCTTTGTGGAAGAGTCGGTCTCCTTTCTCTTCCTCTTCTTTCTCTCCGCTTTGGAGGTATCGGCCCCTTGGCGTGTATCACTTCTTTCTTTTCGCTCATGAGCCAAAGGCTAATGAACCGGCTTCGAAGAAGCCGTAAGACCCTTCACATAGCTCAAGTCTTCGCCTTCCATCGGACTTTCTCGCAAAACAAATTTAACGAGGTTAGACATCACAAGTCAAAATCAAACTAAATTAGGTAATGCGGAGCGAATCCTACCATTAGACACTATTAAATCCACACTTAATGAGGTTTTCCTTGGTCAAAAACCTATCCATATAGACTTTGGATAGCCCCGCCATGGACTTAAGAAGATTTCCCTCTTCTTCTGACATCTCCTCACAAGTGATATCCGCGCGGGGAACCTCCCACCTTGTTCGGATATCCCACCTTGACTTACACCTAATAAAGAAAAATTGCTCTTCCATCGCTTGATGGAAGAAGGGACTTTCCCTAAAAACTTCCTCCCAGGGCGAGCCGAGAAATAGTACCAATCGGCATTAGACTCCAAGCAAAGGCTAAACAACAGGCGGAACCAGCGGAAGGTCGGATTTACTCCATAGTTCTTGAAAACCAGGACAAATCCGTTGAGTAGTCGCCAAGAGTTCGGAGTTAATCATGAGGGACACAAACGATATTCCTCTAAGATTGCCTTAGCAAAATCAGAGAAAGGAAGCCTAAGCCCACCTAGCAACGCGTCCCCGATAGATGCCTATCTCCCTCCCAGGGGCACTCAGCCTCCCCTGAACAAGAAACCCTAACCTCAAATAATGAGAGGTCTATCTCGTATCTCTCTACTAGGTCATCTACATCCTCCTACCTTAGAAGGCTTATGAATGTGTCCGACCCTCTACCCATGGCCCTAGAGGCAGGATGAACCCTCGAACCCTGAACTGGAGCGCCCCCAAGTTCACCCGGAATCGCCGGAATCGCAGCAGAGACTATAGGGTTGGATGGAGAAGGAATCAAAGACTCATGAGAAGAACTAGAGGAGGAAGAAACAACGCTAGCCATTACCTTAGGAAAGGAAAAAGACAATAAAAACGCAGAAAGCTCAAAACCAGGACTCGCCGGAGAAGAGGAAATCTGGAGAAGAAGACGCGACTCAATTTTCGAAACAACCTTTTGCTGCCTGTACGGTTCCCCTTATATACAAAGGCAACGAATCTGTGGCCGTTAGATCTTAAGATTGTGTTCCGATCAGAACCATTGAACCAAAGGTCCACAAATCTAAACTGTTCAAATAAACCATCAAAATTCTGTCCACGTCAGCGATACTAAGCGCCGCCTGACACACATGGAAAGCCGCGCCCATCACCCATCATGACGTTGACAAACGCGCACGCCACGCACGTCGCGCCACTATCCTCCTTTAATGCTAAATAGTAGAGGAGACACATGTCGTCTTAGGGAGCAAGGAACGTTACGTACGTAGAAGGTAGAACCTGTACCGTATACGACAAAGCACACACTCCAACATAGGATCACCAAAATGCCAAAGGATTTACAAACAAAATGACAAACGTCATTTATTCAGGTTATATGGCGAACGCAAACAAAACAAAAATAACAAAAACATGTTATCCGACGGACTAAAGTTAAATATCCGCGAATCCATCCGAAGCCACGCTCGGATGAGACTCGGAGGAGATGCACGGACTCCCGCAACCGTCACTATCCTCGTTCCCACCAGGAGAACCTGGATCAGCACGGGGGCGAAGGTAGGGACCCACTTCTCTACTGCAAGTAGAGTCGCTCCAAACATCTCAAATTCGAAACGTACACCCCCTGCATAAGTGACAACTAAAAGGTCCCCCGCCTCCATGCCGTGATCAACATGAAAAGCCTCCCACCCTGCATCGATACATATCTCACCTAGGTCCCCGTTAATCAATAGAACGCCCGGCCACACACAACCGTTCGGACTTACTAGGTGGATAAACCCAGTCCCTAATTCCGACAGATGTTCGTGAAAGGTGCTGGGAATTCGCAAGTGACGAGAGCATTTGCTAAAAGTGAAGAATTTATAAAAAGACAAGCGTTGAGCCATGATACAAAAAGATTTCACTATGAACGCTACTCCATACAAGCCCTTAAGTAGAAAAGTAGGCTTAAAATTTCAGAGAAAAATCTACCTCGATAATATAGCCAAGAAAGAAAACACAAGAAACGCTTGGTCACCTATTAAAAACACGTATACCATAGCCATAGACGAAGACCACTCTTACATAGACGTGCCAACTAAGAAAAATACTTGTCTCGAACAAAGCGAAACGTGCGATTAGCTCATCCCTCGCTCAGATTCTTCGAACAAGTACATTTTAGGGCGGACTAGTGTTACGGATATATTTGGTAAGACAGATGTCATTGACCTAGGGACCACCTGTCACACACAGGACCGTGTTTCTTCGGCCACGTAGCATCTTTAGCCACGTGGCAATATCACCAAATAACCTTGCACAATTCCGTTCGGCAATAACATGAGTAATAAATCCTGCAAATAAGTCCGTCGAAATTATAACAGCCCTCTTATACAAGGCGTGAGGTGGAAGAAGAGAAGTAAATATCTAACGCCTCTACAGTAAGTAGGCCTTATCCACTTACTACAGTGGGCAGATATTTACTCTACTTACCTACAGGGCACCTACACGCTAGGCAGATATTTTCTTACCTCCTTAGAAGATATTTACCTAGCCCACCGCCTTACCCCACCGCCTTTCATACCCCACCGCCTTGCAAGATATTTGTTTAAACCGCCTCTAACATGCTATAAAAAGAGAGGAAGGACAGCAAGGAAAGGATCCGGAAAAACACTCACTACACATTATACAAAGAATTGCCTAAGACTTCTTACCCTGATTTCTGACTTAAGCATCGGAGTTAAATCCGCGTAAAGGCCCAATTCGACCCCTTTTCTCCCCTTTACAGTGTCCATTAGTGGATAAATCCGACGGAATTTCGTGGTGCCCTCCGCTTCCCTCGTTGCGGAGTAAAAGCGTCCACACCAACTATAAATTTTAACCGTTTGTCAAAGGCTGAGACCAGATCACGAGGCCACAGTAGCCAAAGTGTAAAGTGGACCAGTTTTTGGCATCAACATATGCTAAATTGATTTTGTATGTGAATGTTATATGTTGATGCCAAAAACTGGTCCACCTCACGCTTTGGTTACTGTTGCCTCGTGATCAGGTCTCAGCCTTCAACAAACGGTTGAAATTTATAGTTGATGTGGACGCTTACTTCAGATTCTGAACAGGAGATGTTCTGGAATACCGATCGAAATTGTCAACTGTTTACTTTGGGGTGAATCTGTAAAAGGGAGAGCGAAATGATCGGAATTGGCCCTTTCTCGCCTCGGGATTTAACTCCGATGCTTAAGTCGTAAAACTTGAGAAGGAAGTTTTATAGCGCTGCGGTAATTTTTTCGGATCCCTTTCTTCTATCATTGTTCTCCTTTTATAGCCAATTAAAGGCGGTTTAAGAAAATATCCTGAAAGGCGTTGGGAAAGGCGGTGAGTAAGTATCTTACAAGGCGGTAAGAAAATATCTGCCTACTGTGTAGGTACTACGTAGGTAAGTGCTACGTAGGTAAGTAGAGAATATCTGCCCACTGTAAAGGCAAGTGGATAAGATCTTCTTACTGTAGAGGCGTTAGATATTTTCCTCCCTAGGTGGCTATAGGCACCTTATGAGATGGTTTTTAAGAAAGTTGCTATAATTCTGACGGATTTGTTTGTAGGGTTGAACCCTCACTTTATTTGCCGAACGGAATTTCACTCTTGAATATTTGGTGATATTGCCACGTGGCCAAAGGGACGTAGCCCTGTGTGTGACAGGTGGCCATTTAGGTAGGTGACTCGTGTTTTACTAAATATCTCCGTAACACTAGTCCCCCCCCCCCCTCCCCCAAAGTGTACTTGTTCGAAAAATCTGAGCAAGGAGTGAGCTGATCGCACTTTTTGCTTGGTTCGAGAACAAGTATCTTCCTTAGTTGGCATGTCTATGTGGGTGTAGATTTTGTCTTTAGGATAAATAGGTGACCGACACTTGCTGTGTTGTCTTTTCGTTGTTTTGAATCGAGGTAGATCTTTCTCCGGATTTTCGTCTATAGTGTGAATAGGTTTTTCTATTTAAGGAGCTTGTATGGATAGTGTTTTTATCCATTTTGTTGTTTATCTTTGTTTCTTTCTATAATGGATCAACGTTTGTCCTTCTTCAAATTTTTCACTTTCACTCAGTCTTCTCGTCATTTACGAATTCCAACTTCTTTTTATGGACATCCTGAGGGCTCGAGGACCGGAGTCGCTCATTTTGTAAGTCCTAACGGTCAGATATGGTAGTCTCTCGGCCGCTGACAATGCATTTAGGTGAGATCTGTTTTGAGGAAGGGTGGGAAATTTTTCATGTTGATCATGATGTCGAGGCGGGGGATCTTCTAGTTTTTACTTATGCAGGGGGCATGCGCTTCGAAGTTGAAATATTCGGAAGCGATTCCTGCCGCAGAGAAGTGGACCCCAATCTTCGTCCACGTGCTTTGCCAGGGTTTCCTAGCGACGATGGGGACAGCGACGGTTGTGGAAGTCCGTGCATCTCCTCCGAGTCTTATCCGAGCGAGTCTTGGGATGGATCTGTGGATTGTTGACTAGGGAATTCCGACGGAGAATAATGTTTGCGAGGGCTTGTTGTGTTGTTTTTTTTTTTAAATGTCGTTATCGTTGTAACATGAATAAATAAAGTTTACCGTTTTGCTTATAAAGTCTTTGATTTCTTCAAGAAATGATCGCTAGTGATCTTATGTTGGGATGTGTGCGTTTTGTCTTTCATGATGTTGGCTCTATTTTTTACATGGTACAGCACCCATTACTCCCTAGGGAGACACGTGTTTCTCGCACTGTTTCGCATTAAAAGGAGAAGATGGCGCGACGTGCGCAGCGTACACTTAGTCAACAGCATGATGGGCGCGGTTACCTATGCGTGTCAGGCGAAGTTTGGTATGCTGATGTTGATAGAATTTTGAATCGTTTAAGGAGAAGTAATGATGGCTATCTGAACGGTCTGGATTTGGGGACCTTTGGTTCAACGGTCCGATCAGGGTGTAGTGCTGGGATCTAACGCCGTGAATTTGTTTCCCTTCATATAACAAATCGTGAAGGCGTAGAAGGCTTTATTGTGAAAATCGCAATAGTGTCTTCCTCTCCCGCAAGCTCGGCCCTAAAGTTCTTGCGTTCTTTTACCTCTTTTTCTTCTAAGGTATGGCTAGTGACTCTAGTGTGTCTTCTTCTTTTGGTTCTTCTCATGAATCTCATGAACCTGCTACTTCTCAACCACTTTCGATCCCTTCTCCGTCCGAACCCATAGTCTCCGTCGCGATTCCAGACGGGTCTAGGGATGTTCCGGTCCAGGGTTTGAGAATTCATCCCGCTTCTAGGGCGATGGGTAGGGGGTCTGACACCTTCATAAGCCTCCTTGGGCGTAAGGATGTCATGGCTTGGTAGACAAGTATGAGAGAGATCTGCCTCGCTTGAGGTTAGGGCTCCATGTTCCGGGAGAGGGCAAGTTCTCCTAGGGAGGGAGATTGCCATCTATCGTGATGCTTGTTGGGTAGCCTTAGGATTCCTTTTTCTAACTTTGCTAAGTGGCGCATTCTTAAGAATATCGCTTGTGTCCTTCATGCTTAACTCCAAATTCTTGGAGGTTGTCGAACGGTTTTGTTATTGTTTTTAAGAACTACGAGGTAAATCCGACCGGCCCATTGGTTCCGTGATGTTGTTCAAATTTCTATGTTTAGAGTCAAATGCCGATTGGTACTATTTCTCGCCATCCCGAGAAAGTTTCTAGGGAAAGTCCCTTCTTCCATTGCCATGGAAGAGTAAATTTTCTTTGTCAAAAGTAAATCTGGGTGGGATGTCCGAACCATGTGGGAGGTTCCCCGAACGGATATTGCTTGTGATGAGATGACAAAAGAAGAGGAGGTTCTTCTTAAGGCAATGACGGGGATGTCCAAGGTTTACATGGATGCCTTCTTAAGCAAGGAAAATCTCCTTAGGTGTCGTTTAATAGGAGCTACTGGTAGGACTTGTTTGTGCGTCTAACTTAATTTAATCTTGAATCGTGATGTCTAACTCGCTTTGGAATTTATTCTTGCAGGAAATCTGATGGAGGACGAAGATTTAAGTTACGTTAAGGGTATCCTGGCCTCCTTCGAAGGTGAAGTTCATCCGCCCTTACCTCGTGGGCGAAAGAAGAAGGAGGTATCATCCAGCAAGGGCGTTGATACTTCCAAGGAAGAAAGAAAGAAAAGGAAGAGAAAAGATGTTGACTCTTCCAAGAAGAGGGTTAAAGGCGACCCCGCTGCAGGGTCCTCGCGGGAGAGGAGGACGAAGAGGAAGAATTCCGAGGACGCATTGGGTCCCCAAATTACGGGAGAACAGGCGAATTCGCCTCAGGAAGAGGCTCGCCCGGTTTTATCGCCAAGTACAGAGGGCCCCTCTTCTAGTCGGCCAGAGGATATCCTCTTTAAGGAGGTGAGGGTCTACTTCATAAGGTTATCTATTATCTCACGAAGAATTTTTAACTTAGGTTTATTTTGTAGGCAGAGGCAGGAGAAGCGGCTCTCCTGGACAAGCTAAGGGAGGCAGACTTGGTCCTCAAAGGACCGGTGACTCAAGGGAAGGAGTTGCCTTCTGAAGACATCCCTTTTCGGACGCCGCCCGCTAAGAACGTTTTGATGGCTATAAGGCCTGAAGCGCTCTCCACTAAACTTCGAAGAGCTGGAAGGGAGAAGGCCACTTGCCAACTTTTTCGCTCGGCTATGCTGGTAAAAACTATTCTTGTACTGCTTTTACTTTCTAATTCGGTATTATCGCCTATAATTCTTTTGCTATTCTGTAGACTGCTCAATGGGCGGATCGAGTCGGCAATCTTTGTCATGAAGACTTGGCAAAGATGGAAGCGAGTAGGGCAGACATTGCCCAATTAAGCTCTAGGGTGGCGGCGTTAGAAGAAAAGGAGAAGGAACAACTTGCCGTTATCCACGCCCTTGAGCTAGATAAGGCCGAGCGACTTCAACAGTTGGCTGCTATGGAAAAAGAGAAAAATGATCTAGCGGCCAAGCTGGTTATTTCCGAGGGCTCTCTTTATGCTGCTGAGGAGAATATCAAAAAATTACAGGATGACTCTAGCAGTTTGAAAGAGTAACTTAAATCCGCTCAAGATGAGCGAGCTGAAGCCCGATGGAATCTAAAGTTGAAGGTTGCTGAACTTGCCGTCGTTTAGGCTGAGTTGGAGAAAATCAAAGGGGAGCGTGACACACTCAAGGAAGACTTAGCTTCCAGACAAAAAGCTCCTAAATCCGACTCGCAAGAAATTAAAGATTTAATAGAACAAGCGGATAAGTTAGAAAAGGAGGTTGCTCGGCTTAGGGCGAAAGCGAAAGAGGGGGCCACCCGTATATATTAAGTAGTGCAGCAGGTGGGTCACCAAGTTCCTCCTGCGGAAGTTTTGTCTATGGGGCTTGCTCGATTCTTAAAGAAATTTACGGAGCTAAAGGAGCAGCAGATTATAAAGACCCCAGAGGCCCTAGCCCCTGCTTCAGTCTTAGCTGAATTTCCGACCCAACCTTCCTCAGAAGCGGCTCAATGTCAGGAGGGCCCTAGTTCTTAGGGATTTTTTATGAAATGTTTTTGTGAAGATTCAACATTTTGAATGTAATTTCTACTTATATGAATGAAATACAAACCTTTATGCTGGTGAAGATTTATTTCTGAGTCGTGGTTACCTTTAACCATTTAAGAAGTCCTTCGTAAAGCCTTTCTTTCTTCATTTGGCTTGTAAGTTAAGCTTCATAGCAAGTTCTTCGCTTCTTAGTCCAATCGTGGGACTTTGATTTGTTGAGTAAGATCCTTGCCTTTGTAAATGAGATTGTTGCCTCAAATTTCGATCGGGATTTTTGCCCCTTGTTTCTGGATGAGAATTGTCTTTTATCCTTATAGGATAATTTTGTCTTCGACTCATCTTTTTGAATGGGATTTTCACCTCATTTTTGTGGAATGGGATTTTCACCTCATCTTTGTTTCAAAAAAAAACTTAAGGTTTATTGCATGAAACATTTAGGAGACGGCTACAGAATTCACTGATAGTAGCGTCGCAGGTGTTCAGCATGAAATGGACGCTTGAATGTTTTTCCTTCCATATTTACCAGATAATAGGTGCTCGTTCGGACAATTCTCTGTATGACGTAAGGGCCTTCCCAGTTAGGAGTTAGCTTCCCCGTTCGGCTTTTGTTTCCGTGGAATTCATTTTATCTTAAGACCAGATCACCGATTTGGAAGAAGACTCTTTTCACCCTTGCGTCGTAGAACCTTTTTACTCTTTAACGATAGATGGTTGCCTTTGTTTCCGCAGTTTCTCTTCACTCTTCAAGTAGATCAAGTTTCGCTCGGAGATTCTTCTCATTTTCTTCTGATGAGAAAGCTTGTTGTGTCCGTAAGGTAGGCATTCCTATTTCTGCAAGGATGACAGCCTCTGCCCCATAAGTAAGAGAGAATGGAGTTTCTCCTGTGGGGGTTCTTGTAGTTGTCTTGTAAGCCCAAAGAGCGCTCGGAATTTCCTCAACCCAATTAGTTCCATTTTTGGACACTCGGGTTTTAAGAGCTTGGAGCAAGGTGCGATTTATCACTTCCACTTGGCCGTTGGCTTGATGATGTGTTACAGAAGTTAACCTGGATTCAATTCCGAGCTCGGAACAGAAGCTTTTGAAAGCCTTGTTATCAAATTGTCGACCATTATCGAGATGAAGGCGACCGTAATTCAATCGCATGCATAATCGCCACCATAAGAATCCTTGACAAGCTTTCTCCGTGATCTTAGCCAAGGGCTCAACTTCTACCCATTTGGCTTAAATAGTCGATAGCAACTATTAGAAACTTCATTTGTCGTCGAAGTAGGAAATGGCCCTAGAAGATCAACTCCCGTGCATAGCAAAACGGCCGAGGGCTACAATTGGTAGCAAGTGTTGGTGGTCGCCTTGAATCTTGGAATGCCGCTATGTGCATCACATTTTCTCGAAACGCCATCAAGGCCTTGAGTTAGCGTTGGCCAGTAATAGCCTTGTCGCAGGACTTTGTAACTCAAGGCTTTTCCTCCTATATGACCCCCTCCGATGCCTTCATGAATTTCTTGAAGGATATTGTTGGCTTCTGTGGGACGCAAGCACCGCAAGAAGGGTTGTGTAAAGGACCTTTTGTATAGATTTTCGCTAATCATAATGTACCGAGCGGCTTTGTAAGAAATCTGGCCCCGCTTCGCCTTGTTGGATGGCGTAAGTCCACCTTGCGTGTGTAGTTTTTAATGGGATCAATCCAACTTAACTCTTCTCACGTGACTTTGTACCTCTCCTACTAGTCCTTCAATAGTTTTTGTGGGGAGGTACCGTGAGGTTGAAAAAGGATTCTCAGATCTCCATTGGGTGTAGTGGCTTTTTTAGATAAAGCGTCAGCTTCTTCATTTTGTGCTCGATAAATTTTTTCAATCTGGAAGTGAGCGAAGCATGGAACTATTTTCTTCACCACTGCCAGGTATTTGACCATGTTCTCCTCCTTTGCTTCAAAACTGCCCAATGTATGGCCAACGACTAGCTGTAAGTCGGAATATACACGCAAATGCTGAATGCCGAGCCCCCGGGCCAAATGTAATCCTGCGATGAGGGCTTTATATTCAGCCTCATTGTTGGTCACTAGGAATTGGAACTTAAGCACTGTTGCAATTTTCCATTTAGAGGGAGAATAAAGGACGAAACCTGCCCCTAACTTTTCTTCGGTTGCTGATCCATCGACATATATGGACCATGGGATGCTAGGGCTTTCTTCTGGATCTTGTGACGGGAGTTCATCCCCATTTGTGGGAATGGTTAACTCACATAAAATCAAGCTAGCACTTGAGCCTTGATTGCCGCTCGGGATTATAAGTGAGATCAAACTCACCCAATTCTATTACCCACTTGGCTAGACGCCAAATTTTCAGGCTTATGAAGAACTTGCTTTAAGGGCTGGTCAGTCAACACAATGACTTTGTGAGCTTGAAAGTAAGGCCTCAATCTCCGTGTGGATGTGATAAGGGCGAAGGCTAACTTTTCAAGTGGTAAATACCTTTACTCGGCATCGTTAAGGATCTTACTTGTATAATAGACAGGCTTCTGAACTCCCTTATCTTCTCTTAATAGAACTGCACTGACCGCTCGAGGAGCAGTGGCCAAATAGATATAGAGTTCTTCCTTTACTTGTGGCTTGGCTAGCAACTGAGGCGATCAGAGATAATCTTTAAGTCCCTGAAAGGCTTTTTCACACTCTTTTGTCCACTCCATTTTTGGTGCTTTACGCAAGGCTTCAGAGAGTGTGAGATTTTTCTCTCCGGCTTTAGAGATAAATCTTCCAAGAGCTGCTAAGCGTCCATTAAGCCGTTCTACTTCTTGAAGACTTTTGGGTGATCCCCTATCAAGAATGGCTTTGATCTTTTCGGGATTTGCTTCAATTCCTCTTTGAGTCAATATAAATCCTAGAAATTTTCCTGATCGGACACCGAAGGCACAGTTGTTCGGATTTAGGCGCATGTTGTAAGTCCGTTTAATTAAAAGGCCTCTTGTAAATCCAGCAGATGCTCATCGGCTTTTCGCTCTTTACCAAGATATCATCCACATAGGCTTCACATTTCGCCAATTTGCTCTTTGAAGACCATATTTATGAGCCTGTAAGGTGGCTCTCGTGATTCTTTAGACCGAATCGGCATCACCTTTATAGCAATAAGTTCCTTTGCTAGTAATGAAGGATGTTTTTCTTCGGCTGCCTTTGGCTATTCGGATTTGATTGTAGCCCCGAGAAGGCATCTAAGAAACTCAAAGATCTCATGCCCCTACCAGAGAGTCAACCAAACCATCAATTTAAGGTAGAGGGAATGAATCTTTTGGACAAGCTTTATTTAGGTCCGTAAAATCAACGCACATTCTCCATTTTTCGGACGGCTTTTTTACCAGAACCACATTAGCCAACCAGTCTGGACAGTTCACCTCTCGGATAAATCCTGCCTTCAAAGGGGTCGATACTTCTTCCTTTGCAGCTTTCTGCCTTTCCTGGGAGGAATTCCTCCTTTTCTGTTTGACAGGTTTGAACGACTGATCTATGCTGAGGCGGTGTTCAATGACATCATGTTTTACGCCTAGCATGTCTTCTGATGACCAAGCGAAGATATCAGAATTTGTCCTTAGTACCACCATGAGATTTTCTTGCTGTGCTATTGTCAAATCTGCACTAACTGCATAAAGACGCTTCCACTCTAGTTGTGTCTAGAGGAACTATAAGCAATTCTTCAACCGGTGTGGGTCTGAGTTCTTCATCTTCCCATTCTCGCTATTCCCCGCTGATCAACATACGGCTTCAAACTCTTTTGTTTTGCCTCTGTTTAGAGTTTTTCCTTTGAGGGTCGAGACATAACATTACCATGCCAAAGGTTGATCCCCTCTTACTTCTCCACTGCCACTCTCGGTCGGAAATTTGAGGAGAAGATGGTAAGTATAAATTATTGCTTTCAAGGCGTTGAGGGTTGGCCTACCAAGAATCACGTTATAACTTGAAGCACGTTGCATACAACTAGAAAATTTGTCACACAGCTTGATGATATTGGCGAATTTCCTACCGTCAGAATCAAGTAACGCGGATCATTCCTTCCGGGTTGTACTCACCCTCCTGAAAATCCCACTAAAGATGATTTATGGGAGCAAGTTATCCAAGGCCGCATCCTCATTCTTTCAAAGGCGCCCGTAAAAAGAATATCCACTGAACTTCCGTTGTCTACCAGAACTCTTTTCATTTAGAAGCTGGAAACCATGATGGCAATGACCAAGGCCGCCATGAGGGTGGCTAACCCTCGCTAACATCAAGTATCATAAAATGATGGGAGCCGTGAGGCCGAGACCTTCTTTGTGGCGCTTTGTTTCCTCGCCAAGCAACTCCCACCATTCGGCATAGCTTTTCCGAGAGGCGGAACTTTCAACACCACACCCGTGACCACCACTAATAAATCCACCATCTCTCCTTTTTCTCCTTCAGTCCGTGGAAGTTTCGTGTTCCTCTTGAACATCAATGTTGATATATCGCCCAATTGTCTCATTCTAACGACATCTTCTATGGCGTTCATCAAATGGGTGCACTTTTCTGTGTCATGTCCTCTAGCTTGATGAAACTTGCAATACCTTTTGCTATTATTTTGTCGTTCGGGATTCTTTGCAGGTTCTGGCCATGTCAAGATTTTTTGATCCCAAATTTGCATAACGATATGGCTTCTGGTCTAATTTAGTGGGGTATGGTGATCGTATCTGACTATTTTCCCTTCTCTTGAGGATTCTCTAGGCTATAGCATATGTCGCCGAGGTCGTGTTGAAGATTCCAGACCTCTATTTTCACCCTTACTATCCTTACGCGATCCTCCTTCCTTTCGGATTTCTGCGGGCCTTCTGTTGACATTCTGATGGGCTTTTCCTTTCTGGATTTCAATAGGGGTACGTCGAGCCTCTTCTTCCCAACCCGTACAGATTTCATCAGAATTGATATACTTTTGGGCATGGATCATGAGGGCAAGGATGGTTTTTGGTAGATCCAAAGTGAGGGAGAAACGGAAAGGGGATTCTAGCAAACCCTCCATCAGGATGGTTACAGCCATTCGCGGAATAAGGTCCGCAACATTTGCTTTTTCATTTATGAAACGATTTAAATAGGCTTGGAGTGTTTTACCCCTCGTTGCTTAACGCGCAGAAGGGTAGACGGAGTTTTCATTTGCTTTGAATAATTAGCAAAATAAGCTAGAAAGCGATCTGCTAGAACTTGAAACGAAGGAATTGTGCTAGATGGAAGATCGACAAACCAGTCTTACGTTTTTCCCTCTAAGGTGGCGGGAAAAGCTCGGCACATACGAGCATCGGTGATTCCAGAAAGCAGCATCTTTGATCGGAAAGACTTCTGGCATTTAGACGGATCGGTTTTGCCCTCATATGCAATCATAAAGTGTGTGGTCGGAAACTATCGTGAACTTGCTCCTCCAATAATTCCTTTGATGAAAGGCGAAAGCATATGTTGAGAACATGCCGCTCGGATTTCCGGTTTCCCTCGAGAGGGCCCTATTGTTGTGTTCTTCTGTCGGCTAACCGGAAATGTATGGACTATTCCGCTCCGCTCTTATATTCCGTTTCGCTCTTTTGTGGCAAATTTCTCTCGACGGCGAAGGGAGGAAGGTTCAACTAGCAAAGAAGGCTGGGTTCTCTTCTTTCTCCATGGGTGCGCAGTCCTTGTCCTCCCTCTCGCTTCGGAATTAGCCGTGGGGGTCATTTCAAGATATTTGGTGGAATTTGTGTGGAAGGAAGTGGTGGATGGGTCAAAGTATGAACATCTTGGGCCAACCGCTCTAATTGTTGCTGCATGTTAAGATAAAATTCTGGGGTGGGTCATGGGGTAAGATGGCTAGACTTTCCGACGGAGGTAAGATGGGTGGGTTTTTCGACGGATTCTCCCCATCTCTCCGGATTTCACCGGGTATTTCTGTATTACTAGGCGCTCCTTGTTCTTGGATTCATTTTGATCTTCTGGTAGTAATCATTTAGCTTTTAGTAAGGGTCCCTAATGGACGGCGCCAAATTGTTGATGCCAAAAACCGGGTCCACCTCTACGCTTTGGTTACCGCTTCCTCGCGGATCCGTCTCGTGCTTACACAAACGGGTTGAAATTTATAGTTGATGGACGCTTTATTTCAGATTCTCAATGTGAGATGCCTGGAATACCGATTGAAATTGTCAACTGCTTACTTTGGGGTGAATCAGAAAAGGGAGAGCTTAAATGATTGAATTGGGCCTTTCTCGCCTGGGATTTAACTCCGATGCTTAAGTTAGAAAACTTGAGAAGGAAGTTTTATAGCCTCGTGTAATTTTTCTGCATCCCTTTTCTTACTATCATTGTTCTTCTTTTATAGCAAATTAAAGGCGGTTTAGGAAAATATCCCCGAAGGCTGGGAAAGGCTGAGCAAGGCATGAGTAAATATCTCAAGAGGCTGTAAGAAAATATCTACCTACTTTGTAGGTACTACGAGGTAAGTGCTACGTAGGTAAGTAGAGAATATCTCACCAATCGTAGAGGCAAGTGGATAAGATCTTCTCACCGTAGAGGCGCGTAGATATTTTCCTCCCAAGGTGGCTATAGGCACCGTATGAGACGGTTTTTAAGAAAGTTGCTATAATTCCGACGGATTTGTTTGTAGGGTTGAACCCTCACTTTATTTGTCGAACGGAATTTCGCTCTTGAATATTTGGTGATACAACCACGTGGCCAAAGGGACGTAGCCCTCTGTGTGACAAGTGGCCATTTAGGTAGGTGACGCGTGTTTTACCAAATATCCCCATCTTCGTAAAAAGCCCTAAAACGGAAGCTGGCGCGCTAAGACATCGAGATCAAGACTCACAACCCCGCCGGAATTTCCTTCATATTCTCTTCCAAAGAATGATAATGATGAGTTCTCAAGGGAGTTCGCTAAGAAGGTATCAACCGCAACACAACCCTAAACCTTCTTCTAATGAGGAGATTAGGGATTCGACGCTGTTCATTCTACCGCTTGCATACTTTTTTTTAGTTTATTCTTTCCTTTTTCTTATCATCTCAGAAATGTAATACAATTTGTGCATGTGTATTGTAAATCAAATTATGGAGATTTACGGGTTAGGGTTTTGGGGTTTGATCCTTTCTCATGTTCCCATCAATGTGTTCCATTATGGGTTGTTGTTTTAGAAATCGCAAGAATAAAGTGTTTAAAATCACACTATTCTCGCTTAGTATTTCCCTTATGTGTTTAGTATTTGCCTTATGTGTTTAAAATCTTATGTTTCTGTTTAGAACAATGCACATGACTGAATTGTTTGTATGTATTTTCATGCTTTCGCTGTAGATAACCACACCAAGTCCGGAGAATCGTTAACGGACGATATTACACGGGTCCAATGGTTGATTGCCTCATCAATTGAATGTACTTATGAACCTAAAACACAGTGCAACTCATTAACACTACTCCATTTGGCGCTCGCTTGGTATGAAGCGGGTAGTACAGGAAAGGGTCGCTCGACGACTTATGAAGGCCTATGACATTCACTTTCAAAAATTTAAAATCGGCAAAGCTTGGTGACTTTTCTCCGCAGGACGCCGCCATAATACTTGGATCAGCGCTTAAGTGGAACAACCTGTGAGATTTCAACGGCCCAAAGCTCCGATCCGCATTCGAGGCGTAATACCTCACAAAGCCTACGCTTAGGAATCTGGACTGCATGAAGAACACTCGCTAGATCTTGTTCATAGGAGAGGCGTAGAAGGAAAATTTTGTCAAATTGCTAGTAGTGTATTTAATGGGTGTCTTCCTCTTTCCAACTACAAACCGCGACGGCCCCAAGTTGGAGTGCACATTATGCGTCGACAACATTCAAAGCGCTGGTACATATGCATGGGCACAAGCCGCTGCATATAATTTCTCATGGACGACGCCCAACCGGATATCCGCCGAGTAGTAGAAAGGTGTTCTAGGAAGAAGCACAAGAACACGGCTATCTCGTGAGGTCGCCGATCGTCCTCATTATCTGGTTCTATGAAGTAACCCGTGTTGGAAAGAAGCTGGAGTTCGGGCGGACTCCAAGAATTCAATGTTACGGAGAAACAAGCTGCAAGAAGACCACCACTGTAAAGACACTGATCGCATCATTCGAGGGGAAAGAGGTAAGCTTACTTCATCGTTTCAACTCTTAAGTTTTTAGTTGCATGCGAAAATCTTCAGTTTTTTTCAAAGTCTTTAGTATTACTTTAAAGTATTTAGTATTCGTACTAAGTATGTAGTATTATGTTAAAGTATTTAGTATTGGTACAAACGCTTTAGTATGATGTTAAAGTCTTTAGTATTCCTACAAAGGCTTTAGTATTACTGCTAACGCCTTTTAGTATAAGGCTACACCCTTTAGCATTTTACTTTACTTTTGTAATATTGTTTTGTAATATTGTTCAAGATTCCTACAAAGGCTTTAGTGTTACTAATGTTTTTGTAATATTGTCTCACAGCTTTCGTGACCTCGCCTCGAGAACACGTAAGAGGCATCCCTCAACAACATTTAGCTACCCCATGGCACGCCATGGAAGAGAGAACTAGTAGGGTCAGCCGGGTCCAAGCGCCGCAGATGATCGACGCTGCAGCCGCCAGAGGAATGAGAAAAATCCCCGCACCGGAGGGTCAGCGGGAGCCGCCATCGGCCTGGCTCCCTCCTCCGAGGGAGCCCCTTCCCCCAATGCTAACGATTTTATACATAAGCTACGGTGCATCAAGGTGACGCATACTTCACTGAAGCGAGGTCTCTACAATGCGCTGAAGTAGATATGTTGCTTCTGCCGTGGATCAACGGGTTCTCCGGAGCAAGGAGCGACAAAATCTCCACAAGAAAGCCCCACCAACCAAACGTAAGAAAGGCAAATCGCTTCAAGGCGCCGCAAGCTCCCCACGCATCCCCGGATGCATTGGCAAGCGATATCGCCGATGAAACAATTGCCCGCAAACCGCGGTCGAGAAAGAAGAGGAAAGCTCTAACCACTCCACATGAGGGAAGCCCACCGCCATGTAAAGAAGAACTGAGGCGAGGAACCAACTAAGAGTATCGATGAAATAATCGAATCTTTTCGCTATCAAGAACGCTACAAGAATCTCAATGCAACGACATTGATCCCCATTAGAGATGAAGTTCCCATAGAAGGCCCCCATCGCTATTGTGGGATATGGTTCCCGCCACAATTGAAGTCAAGCGGGCCCCAAACCCGGCTACTATGGAAGTTTACAATCTCTCTGGCCGCATAAAATGCACTTCACCATTGGAGATTCACTTCATTGGCACCCACATCCCGGCCGAGTCGAAGCGCGGTTACCAAAGAAGCTTTATATGACCTTGCCGTCTGCTATCGCTGGAAGCCAACAGTATCCCTCGCCGATGAAAAAGACAAAGAACCATCCCGAACCCATCATACCGCCCGAGTCAGCCAAGGAGGCCCCCGTGGGATGAAAATGTTGTTGATGCAAAGACGTACCGCCTACGCCGGAGAAAATGTAGCGCCGGTGCCGGCACAAATTTTATTCCTAGAAACAAGCTGCCAATGTGGTTCAAGCACCAAATAAATGTAAGCAAGCAGCCATCCGCTTCTATCTTAACCGCTTGATGGACAAAGTGTGAGAACAATGTTCATACTTGTTGATCTGCTTATTATTTAACACAAAGGCTTCAAAGCATTACCATAAAGACATTAGAATTAGACGAAAGTCTTTAGTTTTACACTTAAGAAATTAGTATTAGTTGAAAGGCTTTAGTATTTAACATAACCGCTAGTATTTGACCCAACTGCTTATTTAATGTGCCTTCCGATTTCTCTTGTAGCACAAATTGTTTGGAAGAATTAACGGACTCTTTACTACCGCTACCAATTTGTAGCCACTAGTCGAGGGAAGAAATCTTGTCTCCGACGCATGTCATGGACGCCTTCGGCCCTGATTTTGTCGAAGAACTCAAGAAGACGCCTTCCCCATTCAAGAGGCGGATCCATCACGCAGGCCTTTTGCGCTGATATCATGGGAAACAAAGACTACACCCTCAAATGAAGTCCCTCGCATTGATGGTCATGCCCATACCAAATCTTTTCACCATCGAAGTTGTTCTTACGCTTCTATCATTCTGGACAAGCATTTCCACCTCCTTGTCTTGGATAAAGAAAAGTTTACAAGATATTCACTACTCATCTCTCAAATAAATTTCTGGACATACGATTGTGGGTGGAAATGGTAAGTGACTCACACTTTCATATTTCTCAGATTCTCCCCTTCAAGATCTAACTATAATTTTTAAAATGCAGAGGGCACTTTTGATTCTGACTTAATATCGGTATGGGGAGTGCTTCGAATGCATAAGTTGGAACTCTCTCACGACCGGATCGCCTCAACAGAGAGGACAAAGGTAGACCGCCCTGTTTACGTCATGCGGTTCATGGAGCAAATACTGAATGATGAAAATCTTCGCCTGAATCGCTCTGAGGTTCCACGTCAGAGGCTGGAGTATGTCGCACGCATAATTGTCACTTGGATTCAAATAACAACTCCACCGAGGAAACGGAGAGACAACAAACTAAAGAAGCATCATCAAGAATATCCGTGTCTTTACAATCATAGGCAAAAGTGTTTACTATAATGATTAACTGCTCACCGTCTTATGTAATACTTTAATATCTTGTTATAAGTGTTTATTATCCGACTAAGTCTTTAGGGATTTTGAGTGCTTGCTATTTTGACTGTGTGTTTATTATCAATCATGTGAACATTTTATAAAATGTAAATGTGACACTTTCTACTCTAAAAAATGGTTAGAATCACAGTATATTTACATTCAACGCCTAACTATTCATCAATCATGATATTTACATTCAAAGACTCCAACCATTCATTAATTCCGCTATTATCATGCTGTAAGTCCTCCTAAGGGCCAAGAGCTTTTGAATGGCCGACCGCAACTCCTCTCACGCCTAAGGCCCTGACTTCAATTCTTGTCCGCCTGTGCCGCTCTTCGTAATAGGTGGCCAAGCCGGAGGACGCTGGATGCATCCGCTTTACTATCGCGTCGGGATCGAGAAATACGGTTCAAGATAATGCATTGGCATACATCCGCATAAAAGTCAAGTAGTCATCCACGAATTGATGTACACTTGCTCCTCAAGTCACGACACAACGCCAAGCATGCGCGCAGTAAGGTATTCTTCAGAAAACCCAAGAATTTTAGGGATTAAAATTCTTTTGGGTTTTATTTAACTCGAAAATGAGGAAAACCTGAGGTTAGGATCAAAATGAAGTTTTGATGAGAAACAAATTTCTAAATTTTCTTTATTAAGAAAATTCCCCAAACTTCTGAATACATGGATTATGTATTAGTAATGAGTTAAAAACCCTAGTTGGTTATGTAATTGGGATTACCAAGGGTATTTTAGTAATAATATGGGATGGATGAATTCTTGATGAATTCATGTCGACTGATTTAATTTAATAAAGGAAAGATTGGTGGTTTATTTAATTAAAGGAAAGAAGGTAAAAATAAAGGATTAAAAGGTTTAAAACCTTAATTAGGGTTAGTTGGAAGTCAGAGGGACCTATTTATAATTATGGAAAAATACCGAGGACTCTGAAGGAAATTGTCTTCTCTCATAGGGGAGGGACCTCGATGTGACCTAGAAAAGGAAGGGACTTAAGAGGAATTGTCCCTCTCACAAGATTGGACTAAATTGTAACCTAAAAGGTAATGGAGGACTTCTCGAAAGTTTTCCGTGAGAAAACTCTTATAAGGGAAGAAGGAAACCGGTGGAGATTAGATGATCTCTGCATTGGTCGATCGCAAAGCATTATAAATCTGCTCATATGATGCCACGGTTGTTCCTCAAATAAATCCATCTACAGTGGTATAGATCCTAGGCAAGGAGAAGGGTTGTGCTGTAGGCTGACCTCTACAGCCGAGGGTTGATTATAACGGTTCATCATTTGATCAGATACGGGTTCGAGGCAAATGTGTAATAGAATCAGCCTTTGATTTGTTTTAAATCCCGCTAATCAAGACTGCGTTAGGATCCGAGGGATTTTCTAATGTAATCCTAGCCATGGAAACCAAACACCCATCCTCACCACCCATCTTTTGAGACCAGATCCTCGAGGTACGGCCACCCCTTCCCCTCGCCACCATAAACCGCCGGCTGAGGTTCTGCCTTCCTCCTACTGCCAAGCGCTACAGTGAGTAACCCGCCGCCGCCGGCTAAGCATTTACTCCGCTGAAATGCCTGCTTCATCTAGTCAAGGGCTATAAAAGGGACCGCGATCTCTCCTCGCTTCGCACCCTTCAAACGAAGGCCGCTTGGTTCCGTAGAGATGGTCTGGAGAAAGGGAAAGATGTTCCTCGGAGACTTTCACCGCCATTATCACCGCCGTATGACCGGAGCCAAGGTAGGATCCTATTCCCGGTTCAATTTTAGGTTTCGTGTAATGAACGTGTGAGGTTTAGGGATCACGGAGTTGAAAACCAAACCGCGAGTAGGGAGGTTCCGAGAGAGAGGGATATGGACAAAATGATGTGCGAAAAGATGTTACGGCGCCGCCGAGACTAAGCTTCATGCCATCATGGCCTACAAAAACCTCCGTAGACGGAGAAAATGATTTTCCAAGTGAGCATCTCCGTAAGGCTCCTAAAATGTAATCGTGAGAAGGAAGACGGTGAGGAAAAAAAATAATATATACATATATAAATAAATAAAGAAATAAATGAAATAAATAAAATGATTTATTTACTTCTATCGGTTTAATCAGCTTAATGAAAACTATACAAAGTGTGACAATATTTGTTGGTTAATCAAAGAAATAGTTCTATAGAACTTTATGCTTTGTGGCAATTATTTTGATTAATTGTTAGTATAGTTTTAAATATTTTTGAAGCTTTGGATAGTGTGACAAAAATCAAATTGATTAATTAACTATCTAGTATGGTGAATAATAGTTTCATAAAACTATGGTGGTGCGTGGACAATAATTTGGTTAGTAGTTTGTATAGTTGTAAATACTATATGGAACTAAGGTAATGTGACAAAAAATTAAAAAGGTTGGATCAACTAGTTTGATTAAAAAGATCCAATCTTAAAACCTAGGTGATGTGACAAATATTTGATTAATCAAGTTGGATTAATGGACCCACCTAGGAATTTGGATTAGATGAATTTGGTTAAGCGTTAACCAAGCTTTGGATGTAAGTTGGGATAGACCAAACCTAGTAAATCCAAGTTTAATTAATTTAAATGGACTTGGGCTAGTCCAACTTGTCAAATTTGGACCTAGGTTAGGCTTAGTCAAACTACATAAACGGACTTTGGTTAGTTGGGTGGAAACTAACTTAAGATTTGGGTTGGTAATTTGGGCTAATAAAAGTTCATGGATTTAGTCAAGAAGAACTAGGTCAACTTAATGAACTAGACTTGGGTTAATCTAGTTTACTCAAATGGGCTTAGGTCCTATTGGGTTAGCAAGTCGATTAATCGATGAAATAAGTAAATGGTTAATTACATCAAATGACTTGATTAACCAAGTCAAAAAGGGTTGACTAAGGAGGTTAATTAAATTGATTAACCTAAGGTACCTAAGTTAAACCATGGACTGATTAATATAGGAATTAGGTCCATTATTTTGGAAGCCCAATGGGCTGGGCTCAAGTAACCCTTAAAGTCATATTTTTTTTATTATAATGAGAATTAAGGGTACCGAGAAGGAACAAAACCCTAAACAGGGAAGAACCTTACGCTCTAAGGGTCCATGTTACCCAAATGACTAAAATGCCCTTCCTTAGTTAGAAAGGGCTAAGGTCAAACAGGAACGAATAACGGGCTTAGTGATGGGCCCAATATGAGCAAAATAGTTAGAGGTCACTGAATAGGGTTTAGATTCACCAATGAAAGTAGAGTTGACCAGTGCTCTGACCAAGATGGGTCTAGAGTCAACTAAAGGACATGGAAATAGGGATAAAGACCAAAGAACTCCTTAGATGGTCCTTAGGATCCGCTAGTAGTAGGCTTAGGCCCAACAAGGACATTAGACTTGTTGCACAACTAAAGACATAGGAATTTATTAGAATTTTGATTCTAATACAACAGGACCTCCGTATGCCCAGATACTCTCCTGGGAGTTGTATGCACCTCAAGAGGAGCCCGCTTTGGGTTCATCCATACTTATTAAAAAAATAATAATAGTTTGTTTAACCGAAGTTAATTGGGTTGGGTTTAATCCATAAGATTGATAAATTGGTTAATTAATCAAATGGAGTTTGATTACGCTTAACCTAGTTTTGATAATTGGGCTGCGGATTAACCTAATTAATCGGGTCATGGAATGAATAAGATAGTTAATCCAAGATGTGGTTAAATTATTCCGGGTCCATGGGCTGGAATTCCAAATGTAGTCGGGCTCAAGCACGACACAAAGGGCTCAGTCGGGCTTAGTCAAGTTGTAAAACAAAAAGGAATTATGAGAAATAAAAGGGAAATAGGGTTGTAGATGGTGGGTGATAAACTCAAGACCACCTAAGTAAAGAAGTTGGGCCTTAAC